>JASUDE010000092.1:0-133838 GCA_034509685.1 Colletotrichum cereale | reverse complement strand
CCCCCTCTCCCCTCGGGATCCACATATCTCACTTATGTTTTCGGAATCCCCGGAATCCCCGGAATCCCCGGAACCCCCGCGCTGACATTGAGATTAAGGTTTGTGCGACATTTACGCCGGACAACACTGGCCGTGTGTGGTACGTTGACGGGCTTGGTGGCAATGAATTCGAGGAAGCGTGTAATGAAGCTCAGAGCTCAGGTGTTTGCCCAGACACTGGCGGCACAATAGAGTCAATTTGCCCGTGAAGCCAAATGTTCTTTCGCTAAAACTGGTGATATGATATGTCGATACCGCACAATCATAGCGTGACCCCATGTACGACAATGTAGTATCCTCGCTAGACTAGGTAGTCGTTCGCTTGAAACCACAACATACGCATGCCCAAAGGAACGGGATTCGTTTCGATTGCTATTACACCCTTGGCGCATAGACACATGGCATGTACGTAAACCTTCCTCACACCTTATTTCTTCCTAACCCTTAGAGTACAAACAGGCGAGGATCCCTGGAGCAATAGCTGCTGCCTGTCTTCTGGGAGCACGGTATGTGAACTTGGCCTGGCAGACGAGGACGTCTTGGGGCGCATGTCTTCGTCTCGGCCTATTCCGCCAGCTACTATGATTACTGCTGAAGCGCGGCGGTATCCGCGCAGCTGCGGTCCAACGGCACAATGGCATGGCACTTTTCGGACTGGCTAAAAGAGGGCTTCCGTCCCCCGTTGCGCGCGGGTCCGTGATGGGTGCACTTGCTGTCGTCGGTGAACCAGTTCGCGCCGTGGTACTGCTCGTCTCCCGCGCAGGCCTTGGCGCACCCGGCCAGGTTTCTTCGCGCCCGCGGCGGTCTAGACGCCGTTGCTGTAGAAGAAGTGGGTGCACTGGAGGCGGAGGTCTTCGCCGGCGGCGGCAATGACCTTGCCGTGGTCCTCGTTGCAGGTGGCGGCGTCGGCCGGCTTTGGGTTGGCGTTGAGCCGGTCGCAGCCCTTCTTGCAGCTGGAGCAGACACCGGAGCAGCCGAGCGAGTGGGCGCTGACGAAGGCCTCCACGCTGATGTTGGGCGCGTTGTGAATGTTGCTGTAGAAGCACTTCTTGGTGCGGGGCTCGTATTCGGCGCTGTGGTAAGCGGCCCCGACACATAATGCAGGTTCCTGGCGGGTAATGCCGCGGCTGAGGCTGCTCCCTGTTGAGACTACCGTTTAACTCGATCGACACTCCCTTGCAATGGAAACGTCTCGGCCCGTCGACAGCAGATCCTTCGGGTTGGTCTCAGCTGAGTGTCTCAAAGAATCGCGGGATAGCGCGCTGTCTCGCCTCGTAGTGCTGTTGGTAGGCATACGTACGACAGGCCTCCTCGTCACCGGAGACATTCTCTACAGTCTCACTAAACCCCGTTACTTTGGTGTGAGCCAAAGACTTGACTTGACCTAAATCCAAATACTGCAGTACAGTCCTGATCGACATGGGTTCTGCCGCCTTCCTTGACTTGCGTTTAGTAACGTGACGAACTGCATCACACAGGGATTACCTAGATTACCGGGGGAGCCTCTAAGAGATCACGGTAGCTAGGCATAATTTCACCGGCCGTAGCGTCCTCACGGACATGGATGGATACGCTATGCCAAGTACGAGTATATTCTTCGAGTCTAGGCCGTGATCTGCGAGACAGTGAAAGAAAGCCAAGTTCAGCACCATTGACTGGAAAACTCTTTCACCCATATCTTATGATGCCTCGCGGAGAAAGTCAGGGATGCAGCATCCTGAAACGATGCTTCGAATGACAATTACTACCCGAATATTCGAACGCGACGGGGCGAGAACATAGCATCTGCCGACTCTACCGAAGTAGTCTGGCTCGCCAGATACGAGGAGGGATATCTGCTTACAACTCTGCGTCGCGATTCTGTTGACCTGGGAATCCGGGCAGAGCAAGTATGTTGTAGAACTAGTACAGCTTCCGGGACGCCTTGCGAGATACCAAGTGATGTTGCCGATCGGCAGAGACAACGATACCCTACGTTGCCTACGTAGGCCTCGATCGCGGGCAAGGGAACGAAAGACATGGATGAAAGCCCAGTTACAACACGTATGGACTGATCCGGCACGGAATGGGACTAAGCACGGAATCCAGGAGGATCAGCTGTTTCTTTCCCTGTTATATTCAAGGATTTCCCTCACCGAGTTCGTCCTGCCGACGCAAAGCCAGTATACTCTCTTTGTGAAGAAGCCGACTTCGTAATAACTTGTCTCCTTCTTGCTCCTAAACACCTGGTAGCGAGCCCTCGCCTCCTTAATACATACCACCTCTTGCACAGCATGAAGATCTCCAACGTCGCCTTGGCCATGCTCGTTGTCCTCGCGGGCAACACCGAGGCCTGGTGGGTCTTCAAGCCCATCCCCATCCGCCCTCTCAACCTGTCCCTCCCGCTCCGCATATCCATCGGCGGAGGCGGAGACGGCGGCGGCGGGCCGCCATAAGCGACAACAGTCCGACATCACGTCCTGCACCTCGATCGGTCAGGCGGCTGTTTTCCGGGGCGACCGGAGCCTGCGTCGTTGTATCCGATGGAATCCATCGCGCGTGCGGCCTTCGGCTTTGACCCCGAACTCGGCACACGGGAGACGTGGTCCTGGGAAAATGGACAGGGACGCCGTATTTTTACCTGGTCGGGAGAAGTTTCCTATGTACTCGGTGAAGACGAATTTTTGAGGCTGCAAAATGCCAGATGGCGCGCTTTTGTTTGGCTGGCACTGCAGTCACTGGGATCCCAGAACAGTGGGAGATTTGGGGATTAGAAGTAAGAGTCCGGCCATACGACGGCAGGAGCTGCTATTTTATAACAATCAAAAGATGGTGCAGATCAGATGGCTGAATCCTGCGTGATGCTGTTTGAGGCAATCATGAAGAATCATACTCTGTGTAGTAATTACTAATGAAAGATTCACTCCGCACGTGCTTCTACGAGGCCCGTTTAAGCCCGCGTCCCTCTCACTTCACTCTTTATTTTCACTCCATGTGCACCTTGCTATTTGCTGCTGTTCGATTTCGGGACCGTACCCGTAGCGTGATAGGGGCGGACAACATAGTCACGTCATCCAATCCCATGAACCCTGTATTGCCATCACCCCCGGAAGACTTGCGTGACACAAGGGCTTCCGTGGAAACACCGTAATTATGGACGCTGCCCCGTTGAAGAGCGTGCCATAGGCTGTGGACAGCAACTGATCAATTCGAGTTGGAAATCCTGGACACGGTTGGCGGACGTCTTTTCCCTACATACTCACCGCGATGGAACGGTTGTGGCGGTTTGCGATATTGTCTCTGTCCATGTATGTATATTATTGATGCTAGCTACCCGAGGCGCCTTTTTGTCCTCTAAAGGAACGGCCCAGCGAAAAGTACAGCCACAGCCACAGCAACAACCAACCTATATGTCCATCAAGTCCTTTCGTCAGACAAGTTTCCGACCATCTTCAATGTAAATCAAAAAAGTAATCAACCTAACCTCCATCATCAACATGTCATCAGCCTTATCTCGAACTCCCGTTTCCCGGCTCGATAACTGCAAAAGCCAAGACCCTCTTTCTTGCAGCTTGCACAACCCAAGGGCTGATGGATGCAATCATATGCCGACGAGCATCCCGGTACATACGTGCCGCAGTCGGTTCCCTTTTTAGGCCAGGTGGGTGTGCGCCGTCAGCACACACGCAGGATACTGCGGCACAGCGGGCAACCAAGGGACATTGCCGACTGGTCTCCGAGCCGTCAGGGGATGCACGAGATATTTACTTCCTCCCCCCTCTGACGCCCGCCAGCACGAATTGCACGGAGCAAAACAGGTTGCGGCATGTCTTCGTCATATTACCCTCCGTATAACAAACAACCTCCTCAACCCGCCCCGTGCCCCATCATGAACTAACGTCACATCCGTCCAAACCCCCCTTAGAATCTCCATCCCAAAGCATTTCATTAACCCGGCCCCCGGCGTGATGGACCCCCCCGCCAGCGTGACGCGTCACTGGGACGAAACGACGCAGATCGCCCTCCTCGGCCTCCACGGGCGGTGGTGCCCCGAACCCCCCGGCCCGACGCCGTGCGCCCGGACCGCAGCCGAGCCCGACGACCTCGGCCGCGAGGAGCTCGTCTTCTCCGTCGCGCCCTGCTCCGTCGCCCTCCTCTGGGGCCTGTACCGCCTCGCCCGGTCGTGGAGGAGGCCGACGGTGGCCCAGGGGTCGGTCCTCCGCGCCGACTTCCTGATCGGCTGCGTCTTCCTGTGCTTCCTGCTGTGGCTCGCCCTGCCGTCTTCGTTGGCCGTCGCCCCGGCGTCGGGCGTCCTCGCCTCCGGGCTCTTCGTCGCCCTCCGACCCGGCGGGCGGTCCGCGCCGTCGCCGCGGGGCTCGCCTCTCTTGACGCGTAAAATGGTGAGGCGGTGGCAACCCCCCGATTCGGATGGTTTTGGAGCTTACACGCGTTCACGCAGATTCTCTGGCATGCCCTCGTAACGTACCAGGCCGCCGGCCTGATCTCCCTGATCCACGATGCCGTCACCGGCGGCGACCTCCGCCACGACCTGAGCATCGGCATCGCGTCCCGGGGCGTCTCCTTCGCCGCCGGCCTCGTGCTCCTCCTCGTCTCGGCCCTGGAGCACGGTCGGTCGCTCGCCCCGTCCGCGCTGCTGCAGGCGTTCCTCCTCGCCACCGCCGTCCTGGACGCCGCCCGCATCCGGAGCGCCTGGTTCGCCGGGGGCGGCGTCTCCGACGAGCCGTGGCTGCTGCTGCCCCTCCAGCTGCTCGTCAAGATCGCCCTGCTGTTCGCCGAGTCGAGGGCCAAGGCCGCCGTCCTCGCCATCCCCGCACGCCGGGCCTCCCGAGAAGAGGTGTCGGGCATCTTCAGCAAAAGCCTCGCGCTGTGGGTCAACCCGCTGCTGTCGTTGGGATGGCGCAAGGACCTCTCGCTCGACGATCTCGAGCCGCTCGACGAGCCTCTGTCCGGCGACAGGGTGCTGAGGAGGCTTTCCTCGGCCTGGCAGAAAGGTTCGTCGACTCTTCCCGATGAGAACCCCCCATTCCCACACGCAGAGTAGTTAAAACAATCGTGATCACTGGCAACAGTGAAGCAGGATCGAGACCACGCCCTGGCCGTGGCCGTCCTGCGGACATTCTGGACCGAGATCCTCGTCATCCACATCCCGCGCCTCGCCATGGTCGGCTTCGGCCTCGCGCAGCCTCTGCTGGTGCAGACCACGCTCAAGTACATCCAGAACCACGAGGACAGACCCACCAGCTACGGTCGCTGGCTCGTCGCCGCCTTCGCCCTGGCCTACGTCGGGCTCGCCGTGAGTGAAAAGCACACGACAGAGAACACCCGCCCCTCCTCCTCTGTGGCGGCGTCGCTGACACGTAGCCCCAGGTATCCACGCAATGGTACGGCCAGCTCACGAACCGGCTCATCACCCGCGCGCGGGGTGCCCTCATCGCCATCATCTACCAGACCATGCTCTCCCTCCGCGTGGAGACGGGCAACTCCCAGGCGGCCGTCTCCCTGATGAGCACCGAGGTGGACCGCATCACCGTGGCCGCCCAGTGGTCGCTGTCCATCGTCCCGAACCTGCTCCAGCTCGGGTTCGCGTTCTGGATCCTGAGCGGCCAGCTCGGCGGCGTCAGCGTCGCGCCCGTAGTCGTCGCGATCGGTAAGTTCATCACCCGGGGAACTCTGGCTTTACCGTCTTGTGGGCGAAGGGATTAATGGACCCGTGATATAGTGTGTGTTGCTCTCGGAGTGAGACTCGGTCAGCTGGTGCCGCCGCTCCAGCGCACTTGGATGCGGGCGATCCAGAAACGCGTCGGCGTCACCACCGAGGTCATCGGGTCCATCAAGGGCGTCAAGATGAGCGGCCTATCCGGCACGGCCCGGGACCAGATCCAAGGGCTGCGAGACTCCGAGCTCGAAGAGTCCAAGAAGTTCAGAAGGATGCAGATCCTCAACGTTGTCGTCGGTAAGCCCATACTGATCGATCGTCCTCCCACCATCTCCCTAGGTACTTGCTCTCCAAGTCTCCTTTCCCGCTAACCTTTGCCAAAGCACAATTCCCATCCATCATGACGCCCCCAATCACCTTGGCGGCCTTCGCCGTCGTCCAGACACTGTCCAGGGGAGACCCTCTGAATGTGGTCCAGGCCTTCACCGCCCTCAGCCTGCTCGGCATCCTGATCAACCCCGTCACCGAGCTGGTCACGGTCCCGAACAACCTGGGCTCGGTGATCGGGTGCCTGGACCGGATCCAGGAGTTCATGGTCAAGGAGAAGCGGGAAGACTACCGCCGGATCGCGCCCCAGAGCCCCCCACACGCGGTAGGCCCCCGGCCCCTGATCAAAGTCTCGGGGGGTTCCTTCGGCTGGCACAGCGCTGCGCCGCCGGTCCTGCGCGATGTGGACCTCGAGGTCGCGCCCTCAACCCTCACGATGCTCGTCGGCCCCGTCGGCTCCGGCAAGTCCACGCTGCTCAAGTCCGTCGTCGGCGAGACCTACCGCGCCGCCGGGTCCGTCGAGTACGCCGCCGCCGCCGGGACGACGGACGTAGCCTACTGCGACCAGGACGCCTGGCTTCTCAACCAGAGCATCAAGGACAACATCTTTGGCGGCGCCGGCTACGAGCCCGTCCTCTACAGCCGCGTCATCCAGGCCTGCCAGCTGGACGAGGACCTCGTCCTCCTGCCCCGCGGCGACGAGACCCTTGTCGGGAGCTCCGGCGCCGCTCTCAGCGGCGGACAGAGACACCGTATCGTGAGATGCCCCTCCACCCCTTCGATCGACAAAAGCGGATGTCGTGCTTGCTGACATGTTGGATGCGGAGGCCCTCGCCAGAGCGGTCTACAGCGGGAAGCAGGTCATCATCATGGACGACAACCTCAAGGGTCTCGACTCGGACACCGCCTCCAAGTGCTTCGACGCGCTGCTCGGCGCCGATGGCCTCCTGCGAGAACGGAAGCAGGCCGTCTTATTCGCGACGCACAACGGTACATCCACTCCCCTTTTCTCTCTGGCCCAGACCTTCAGCAACTAACAGTCACACGGCAGCGCAATGGCTCCGTTTCGCTGACACCATCATCGTCCTCGGCAGCGACGGCAGGGTCTCCAAGACGGGCTCGTACGAGGAGCTGAGCAAGAGCGGGGGATACGTCAGCACGCTCCAGGTCTCGCAGCAGCAGGGCGGCCGCGTAAGAGAAGGAGACGAGCCGGCGGGAGGGCCGCATGCCAAGGAGAACGGCGAGCGGGCCGACAAACACGCCTCCTCGGCCGCCATCGCGCCGGATGCCCCCAAGACGCCCAACGATCGAGGCGCCGCCCACACGGGCGCTCTGGCGTACTACGTCAAGTCCATGGGGGTGTCCTCGTTCGCCCTGTTCTTCGCCTTGGTGTCCTTTTCCAGACGTCTTGCAGAACCATGCAGAGTAGGAATAATCAACCCCTCAAAGTTACCGAGAGGCATAGGCTGACTCTTTTCGATAGGGCTCTGGGTCAAGTACTGGGTCGCGGCCAACGAGAGCAGCGGCCAGGAGAAGCCGGCCCTGTGGGCGGGCATGTACGTGGCCTGGGGCGTCCTGACCGAGGTCGCCGTCGCCGGGGAGATCTTGTGAGTTATAGACCACACCGGCCCTCGATTCGACGCGTGCGCTGACGACCCATGGGGGCTATTCTCTCCAGCTGGTTCCTCGTCGTCGTCATCCCTCACTCGGCCAAGGGGCTTCACTTTCGCCTTCTCAAGGCCGCGTTTGCGTGAGTTGTTTCGTTTTCCTTGTCCGGGCAGCGTTGCCGCCAGATAGTCTCACGATTGCAAGTTCATGCTGACCCGACTCCCAGAGCCCCGTTGTCCTTCTTCGTCAAGACTGATACCGGCGTCATCATCAACCGGTACTCCCCTCTCCCGCCCCCCATCCTGACCTCCGTATCATCTCGCAGCCTCTTAGACTGACGACCCGCAACCAGATTCAGCCAGGACATGAACCTCGTCGACCTGCCACTCCCAATCGCGTTCCTCCTAACATGCGACAGTAAGCAGGCCTCTCTTCTCTCTCACTCCCAAGACTGGCCCGTGAAAGAACCATCTAGCTCTAATCCTAATACTAAAAAACTAAAAACGCGCCAGGCCTCACCATGACCGTCGCAGACATGATCCTCACGTGCACCGCAACGGGCTACCTCGCCCTCGCCATGCCCGTCCTCGCCGCCGCCCTCTGGGCGATCCAGCACGTCTATCTCCGCACCTCGCGCCAGGTGCGCCTTCTCGACCTTGAGGCCAAGGCGCCCGTCTTCTCGCACTTTGTCGCCTCCTTTGCCGGCCTCGTCACCATCCGCGCCCTCGGCTGGACCGGCAGCGTCGGCGCCGAGAACCTCGCGCGGCTCGACCGCTCCCAGCGCGCCTTTTACGCCATGGCGAGCCTGCAGAAGTGGCTGCTCCTCGTGCTCGAGCTCACCGTCGCCGCGCTCGCCGTCCTGCTCGTCGGCACGGCCGTGGCGCTGCGGGACGTCGTCGACCCGGGCCTGCTCGGCGTGGCCCTCGTCAGCGTCACGGGCTTCGGGCAGCTGCTGACGGGGCTCCTGGGCAACTGGGCGATGCTGGACACCAGTCTGGGCGCCGTGGCGCGCATCAGGGAGTTTGAGACGGAGACGCCCTCGGAGGAGGAGGAGGAGGAAGAGGAGGGGGGCGGCAAGCCCTCGGTAGCTGCCAGGGAATGGCCCCTCAAGGGGCAAATCGACTTGGCCAACGTCTCGGCGGCCTACGACGACCACCTGGTGCTCAGCGGCATCAACCTCTCGATCAAGGCGGGCGAGAAGGTGGCCGTCTGCGGGCGCACGGGGAGCGGCAAGTCCACGCTGCTGGCGCTCCTCCTCCGGCTCCACGACGCGTCCGCGGGAACGATCGAGATGGACGGCGTGGACATCTCAACGGTGCCCGTCAACCAGCTCCGGGAGTCCCTCGTGGCGCTTCCCCAAGACCCGCTCTTCCTGCCGGGAACCGTACGCGGGAACCTAGACCCGTTCGGCGGCCGCGACGACGCCGCCGTCTGGGGCGCGCTCGAGAAGACGGGGCTCAAGGGCCTCTTTGAGGACAAGGGAGGGCTTGAGGCGGAGCTGAAGACGGACTGGCTGAGCGCGGGGCAGAAGCAGCTGTTCTGCATGGCGAGGGCGATTCTGAGGGATGGCCGTGTTCTCTTGCTCGATGAAGCGACCAGCAGGTGAGTTTGTTGGGGGGTTTTGCTTGGGTAATGAGTGAGAGGACCAAGCTGGAGAGCACCAAGCTAACATGCCAAAAACAGTCTTGACCAGGCGACGGAGCATCTCGTCCAAGACCTCATCCGAAGCGAGTTCCAAGGGTGGACCGTCGTGGTGGTTGCGCATCGCCTAAAGGCAGTTGCCGACTTTGATAAGATTGTGATGCTTCAGGACGGTCGAGTTGTCGAGTTTGACCATCCCAAGACGTTGCTCTCCAAGGGGGGTGTTTTTGCATCCATGTGGGAACTTCAACAAGGATGACTTGTTTTCGTGTATAATGAGGAAAGAAATATAGATGGAGTCGTTATTTGCGGGTATTATATCATTATTTTCCCATGTTTCGGAGTCACATCCTCCCAATGGTTCATATCATTCAATGTGTTTTTGAGAGGCCATCGTGGCCTTCGCCCGCTCATTTGCTCTTCATGCTCTCGGCCGCCTTCCCGGCAAGAGCCTTCACCTCGTCGTCCCCCAGCCAAGTCTGGGCCGACGCGAAGGCCTCGGTCCAGGCGGCCCACCTCTCGTCGTTCAAGCCCTTCCACTCGCGGTCGCCGAACTTGGCGCCGGCCTTGGCCGAGTTGCCATCAAAGGTGCGGTTCTTGGCGCTCAGCTTCTGCAGGGCGCCGGCGGAGTAGTTGATCCACAGGTAGGCCTGCCTCACGGCGGCGGCGGCGTCGGCGTCGGCGTCGGCGGGGTGGTCTTCCTCAAAGGCGGTGCGCAGGGCCCAGAGGCCGTAGAGGGAGAAGTCAAAGGGGTCACGGGGGTCGTTGAGGTCGGCGCGGGCCGTCAGCTGGGCGGCGAGAGCGGAAAGGTTGTCCCAGCCGGCCTTTTCGTCCTTGGAAGCGGATGAGTCCAGAGCGTCTAGAATATATGGTTTAGCGCCGTCACTTATCCAAGACGTTTGCCAAGCATTTCCGTGTCCGTCTTGCAGTGGAATATATTGAGTGGGAGGAGTGATTGTATGGAGAGAGTGGAGTGGTTATATGGAGAGGGAGAAGTGGTTATATGTGGAGAGAGTGAAGTGGTAAAGGACGTACCAAAGTTCCACAAGTCACGGGCGACCCATCCAAAGGTAGGAAGATCCTTCCAAACGACCTGGTTGCTCAGCTTGAGAGGCTGGCCATCGGAAGCGGTGACGGTGGTCTCGCGCAGGCGTTGCAGGAAATGGACAAGGGGACCTTGCTTCTCGGGAGAGGTCTGCTTGGCGACAGCAAAGATGGCGTTATACGTGTCCCAGAGGAAATCCTCAATCTCGGACTGGGACTTGTTTGCAAGGGCTTTGAACTCGTGGACTGTGTCGTCGAGGGCCTTTTCGTCGGTAGCGCCGGACTTGACAAAGGCGTCGAGGGTCTTGTAGGCGGGCAGGGCCGCGATGACGGCATTGACGCTCATTGTGGGTATCTTTATCTTGTTGGGTTTGGAGTAACAATGAGAAATCACGGAATAGATGAGATGAGGGATTGCTATGAGAGTGAAGACGGCAAGATATGACAATGACAGACCGAGGGCCGCGATGCTAGTGTCGATGGCGGCTTTATGGCCATGTCATAAGTGGAAGTTGCAAGAGGCAGACGGCGTTGCTGCTTCCCTGACGTAGACAACATCGAGGACAGTGTTTTGTAATAATGCACTGTGTGGGGCAATTTGCTACTACTGGGTATTATCGAACGGTGCAAGGAAGCAGCGGGAAGGTGCAGACGGACCGGACAGTGACAACAAAGGCAGGAACGACGGAGGGGAAGGAGCGACTCAGCAACAGAACGAACGAACATGCAAGGCCCCTGCCGGTGATCCAGGTCAGCATAGGTACCTGCCGGGAGGTATGGCAGAGGCTGGCAGCCTACGCAGTATGGTTCAAGACAAGTGTCTGACTTGGGTAGGTACATAGGCACTGCGTACAACGTACAACCAACCTATGCTGTTGCCTGCTCCTTCCACCATCTTATTGCTTGGGTGATCAGCGGTTCCTGCCTGCCGACTTCCCAAGGAAAGAAGCGCTGCGAAGAAGGGCCAAGGGCCAGGGCCAATGACAGAGCAAGCGATGCGAAGAAGAGTGGAGATGGCGGCCTCTGGATACCTACGCATACCGTCCGTACAGAGTACAGAGTACAGAGTACAGAGTACAGAGTACATACACGTGACACATTAAGCTTATGTTCCTGGTCAAGCTTTGATTGGTGCGAACCTTGATGCACGTGACGCTTCAGCGTCCTTCCATTCTTCCATTGCTTCCCCTGGTCACCCCGGGTTCAGGTCCAGGTTCGGGTTCATCATCAGATCCATCCGCCCGCCGTCTCTCTCTCTCTCTCTCTCTCTCTCTCTCTCTCTCTCTCTCTCTCTCTCTCTCTCTCTCCCTCTCCCTCTCTCGCAAACACCGGTCCAGACTTGCATTGCATGGCTTGTTCAGCTCAGTTTGGGGGTTCGCTTGCGAGAAAACATGGATGGCATAAGGAAGGACAAAAGTGAATTTGGAGCGTGGGTGTTTGGGGGTGACATGGTGGGGGGGGATCGTCTTCTTGTTCAAAGTTGAAGAAACACAAAAGCTGGACGGAGCTTCTCCCGACTTGGCGGACGGTAATTGGGCGCCGGGCCAAGCAAGCTACTCGTCCAAACTCGGCATTGTCTTGAAGTTTCATTTCATCGTCGAAACTCCCCCTCTTCCTTCGCCCTTTGGCCCGTTCCTCTTCCGTCAATTCGAACAAATCAGGCCCAGATTCTCGCTCTGGTGAGTCGCGGACCTTGTTCACCCCCCCCCGGATTCTTCTGACGCTCTCCTCTCGGTTGCTTTTTTTCATCGCGGCATTGACGGGGAATCATTCCATCGGGGCAAAAGCTTCTCGGACGCTTTCCAACGCCTTTTTATCTTCATCTCCCGGAATCTCCTATCCACGACCAGTCCCTCTCTCTCTCCTCCACGTCCAGTCCGTCTCTCGCATCTCACCAACCTCATTCTTCAGTCACACACACACACACACACCCGCTCACCGCCGCCCATCATGGTCTGCCTCAAGTCCGCCTTCGTCCTCTCCCTCTGCGCCGTCCTCGCCGCCGCGGACCCCGGCCTCGACAAGTCCCAGGCCGCCCACCCCGTCGGCACCAGCTCCGTCGGCACCGTCACCTGCGGCGACAACAGCTACTCCCGGAAACAGATCGAAGAGGCCACCGCCGAGGGCTGCCGCCTCTACCTCGCCGGACAGCAGGTCGGCACCAGCGAGTACCCCCACCGCTTCAGCAACCGCGAGAACCTCGTCCTCGCCACCTCCGGGCCCTTTCAAGAGTTTCCCATCATCCCCTCTGGCAACTACACCGGCCGTATGTCTTTTCTCCCCCCCCCCTTCTGCTTAGTCATAAAGTCACAAGGTCTAACATCCCTCAGGATCCCCCGGCCCCGACCGCATCGTCATGGACCCCAACTACCTCAACGGCTGTGTCTACGTCGGCACCATGACCCACACCGGCGCCTCGGACCGCAACGGCTTCGTCGCCTGTAACCAGACCAGGTCGTCCTCGGGGCCCAACGGCAACTCGGCCGTGTCGTCTCTCTCGGCTCCGGCATCTCTGGGTATCGCCGCATGCATCGTGTCCATGCTGGCACTCCTTGCATGATCCCCCCCTCTTTGCTTTAACCGCGAAAGTAGTACGTAGGAAACACATACAGACGGATGAACAAGCTCGCCTTCTGGTCTAGGTCTTGTCTTGGTCTTGGTTTCATGCCCGACCGCATCGTCGCGTGCCCCGCATGTTCTTTTTTTCTGTTTACGGCCATGGTGCATCCAGTCGGCTAGTCGAGCAACGGTATTCATTGTTCATGTACGGATCGTTAGCCTACAGTAATCTCATAATCGTACGGAACCCCTTCGCCCGAGTACAAGCCATGCGGTGGAGGCTGTGATTCCCCTCGAAAAGAAGCAACATCGCGAGAATGACACTCGGTATGAAGCCCGCCTTGCCACGCCCTCCATCCAATGACAACCCCTGCCAGAGACTCTCAGTGAAACCCCACTACTGTGCTGCGTTGCTGCTTACTTGCCTCAACACCACGTCTGCCTGCTCGTCAGCTTCGGCTCACAATCTCACGCCCGTGTCGCTTCACTCCACTCGCGGGCCCTAGACTCACATAAAACCCGGCAGAAGTACAAAAAAGCCATCGCGTGCTTCTCTCCCCGCGAGCCCCCCAATCAAAGATGATCTGCGACTTCTGCCGCTCCTCCGTGCTGGAGTCCGAAAGGAGATGGGACTATCACCACCAGCACGCAGCCTCGTTCGAGGCTTCGGTGCGGTCGGGGTGTCTTTTCTGCACGCGGCTCGCCGAGCATCTCGGCAACGTGAGGCCCTGGTTCGACAGCGAGCACGACGTCAAGGCCGTGTACCGCTGGAACATCCGTCAGGCCTTCAAGACCAGAGACACGCAGAGCCACGTCTCTGTCAGGTTCAGACCGGTGCCCGGCAGAGGCGACGGCGCCAAGAGGAGCGAGGCTCTCCCGGATGTACAGTTCCACCTGTATCCCAAAGATGGTGAGGAAAAGGATGGCTCGGGCTTATATAAGAATAAGCTATAAACACAAGCTCCCCCATGTTTTCCACCTCGAGTTCGGCTAACCGTGATGCAAAATCAACCAGACTTTGATACGGAACATGACGGAACAGATCTCGGCGCCGGCACAGACTCTGACCAGACGCAGAGTCAGATGAGGGCGTGGGTGGACGACTGCGTCAACCACCACCCCGAGTGCACCAGGCACCACAGCAGCCGCGACTTCGTGCCCAACCGCGTCCTGGACATCGGCGACCCCGAGGACGACGCCGTCTGGCCGCCGTCCCACGTCCGCGTCGTCGACACCAGGGCCACCCCGATCCGCGCGCCCTACCTCACGCTGAGCCACTGCTGGGGCGACGGGGCCTTTGTCCAGCTCACCAAGGACAACCTCGCCGCCTTCACGACCCGCGGCGTCCCGTGGGAGGACGACGACGACGACGGCAAACCCGGCAACCCCGGTGGCGGCCGCGGGATCCGCAGCAACGCCACCTTCGCGCAGGCCCTCCGCGTCGTCCGGCAGCTCGGCCAGCGCTACGTCTGGATCGACTCTCTCTGCATCATCCAGGGCAAAGGGTCCGAGGGCCCCCACGTCGACGACTGGGACGCCGAGGCGCCGCTCATGCACAAGGTGTACCGCAACTCCTTCTGTAACATCGCCGCCGCCGACTCGAGGAACCACACCGAGGGCCTGTTCCGCCCGCGGCCGCCGTCCGGCTTCTCCCCCGTCCACTACGCCGCCCGCGTCCCGTCGAGCGTATTCGGCGACACCGTCTGGAGGGTGCTGGAGCACGACCACTGGGACCGCGGCCTGCTGAGCCGGCACCTCTACACCCGCGGCTGGGTCTTCCAAGGTGCGTGTCCATCAACTCTCTCGTTTCATATCCACATTTACACTGCCCCTGCGCGAACCGTCACTCACAACCCCGGCAGAGAGGCTCCTCTCCCCTCGCCTCCTCCACTTCGGCGCGGGCCAGGTCTTCTGGGACTGCGCGGCGCTGAGCGCGTCCGAGGCCCTGCCCGACGGCCTCCCGCCGGCCCTCGACGCCGCCGCCGCCACCCACCGCAGCTGGCGCCGCCAGCTCCAGGGCGCCACGCTCTCCGTCCCGTCCCTGGCCGGCTCGACGTCGGACTCGCTCCGCGGCTTCTGGACCGACGCCGTGCGCGCCTACACCATCTGCGACCTGACCTTCCCCGGCGACAGGCTGAGCGCCGTGTGGGGCGTCGCGAAGCTCGTGCGGGACGCCCTGGGTGAGGAGTACGGCGCGGGCTTGTGGACGAACGGGCTGCACGAGCAGCTCGCGTGGCGGGTGACGACCGGTCGGAGAGCCGGCGGCGGCGACGGCGAGACGGGGGCCAAGTTTCCGTCCTGGTCGTGGGCGTCTGTGAAGGGCGCGGTGGAGGTTGCGCCGCCGGTCCCGGACCTGCCGCGGTTTTATGCGGCGTCCGGGCACGATGGGGGGCCTGTCAGGTTTCTGCTGAAGAACGGCATCTTTGGACGGTTCGAGGGGGAGCATTCGGCCTCGTGGAGGGAAGAGCTTTCCATCATGGCGAGGAAGCTGGAGGAGACGTCGACCAAGATGTCCAGGAGGGTCGCGGCGAAGGGTGGCAACGACTTTGCTCCGATTTTGGAAGAGGTCTCTGAGGCCGAGGGCCAAGGGCGCGACCTCGAGAAACAACCTGGTTTGGGCGGGGAGAGAGACCTCGGAAGCAAAGCATCGGGCGTCAGACACTCTGCCAAAGGGCCTGCGGAGGCCGAGACGAGCATCGTGGGCGACGGACCCAAGGACGCCGAGCCTGCAAAACCAGACCCCCGCAGCAAAGACGCCGCGAAGAAGGGGCACGCGGCAGACATGCCGTCGGAGCTCCTATCCAACGAGATGGCCATCCAGACGCACATCTGCAGAGGCACCCTCCGGGAGCCCGCCGAGGAGGGAGAGTGGGCGGTGGCCGTGGACGGCGTGACGCAGAGCGACGCCTTCATCGAGGCCTTCCCGGATGCAGCCCGGCCGCGCGAGAACGGCGCGCCGTGCGAGTTCCTCTTGCTGGCGGTCTCGAAGGAGGTGCGCGACGGGCTGGACGACTGGGTCCCCGACGAGGGGTACCTCGAGGAGGAGGACGTCTTCGGCACGCGGTACTCGGGGAGCGCGCTCCTCGTCGAGAGGGCCGGGGACGACCGCTTTCGGAGGGTCGGCGCCGTGCTGTTCCGGCAGCTCGATGCGGACAGTTGGGGGCATGTGCGGCGGGCTTGCGGGCAGGACGATGAGATGCTGGAGAGCGAGCTTGACGTCGAGGATGGGCAGAAGATCTGGCTGTTATAGAGTGATGTGAAGGGAGACAATATTGAATCAATGGATTGTCCATGGCGCTGGGTTCCTCGTTTTATCAATTTGGTAAGGTGAAAAGACCAAACGAGGCAACGCACGATAACGGCTGCATGTAATGGGATAGTGAGATGTCTCTGGATACCCTTTTCTGGCTACGCACTCATCGAACAAATATATATACATGGACTAAATCGAAGGTTCTCCAGCCGATGCTCCATGAACTCCAACTCATCAATGACTAACCAACAGTCGAGTGGTGGATGTTGCGTAGAGGACCTCATGTCATGAAATGGGAACAGAAAATGTCACAGTGTTTATCATCTGAGGAGTATCCCATGATGTGATCTCATAGAAACCAACCTCTCGGTTGAATTTCATCTCACATTTCATCCAGAACACCTACAAAGCTGCGTACTTGTGAGGCAATCTTCACCAGAAATGTCTCACTCTCACCACAACGGGATGATTGACGGAAGGGCGCACGAGCCAGCAACGGGCCCACTCAAAGCGTCAGGCCGAGGGCCATTTGGACCACATTTCAATCACGACTTGGCATGTCGCGCCCTTCATGTCAATCCATGTAGTAGAAGCCGTAAGAACGGTGAAGAAGAGTGAGACATAGAGTGATATATATATATAAATATTTAGACTCCTCAACTCTTGTCTATTCGATTCGACGACGAAGAGAGAATCTCAAGTTCCACACACGCCTTGCAACAAAATGGCGTCGGCAGCGGCCCGGACATACTTGGCCTTCCAGCACAACGCCAAGCTGCACACTCTCAAGACCATCGTCACCGCCGTCCGCCCCTTCGCCGACCTCGAGGAGGCCAACCGCCAGCTCTACAAGGACGGCACCGACCGGGACCACGTCGTCGTCACCGAGCAGACCATCTTCCACCCCCAGGGCGGCGGTCAGCCCTCCGACGTCGGCGCCATGACGACCACGACGACGCCCGCCGGCCCCTCCTTCGCCGTCGCCTCGGCCCGCATGGACGCCGTCCACGACGGCCAGGTGCTCCACTTCGGTCGCTTCCGCGACGCCGACCCGCCCTTCCGGCCCGGCGACGAGGTCGAGCAGGCCATCGACCCCGACAAGCGCCTCCTCTACTCGCGCCTGCACACCGCCGGCCACGTCCTCGGCGCCGCCGTCCGACACCTCCTCGAGGCCGAGATCGACGGCTTCGACGAGCTCAAGGCGTCCCACTTCCCCGACGCCGCCTCGTGCGAGTTCCGCGGCTCCATCGACGCCCGCTGGAAGGCCCCGATCCAGGCCCGCGTCGACCAATACGTCGCCGCCGCCATGCCCGTCCGCGTCCACTTCTGGGACGAGGACGACTTCCGCCGCCGCGGCCTCGAGCGGCTCATCCCCGACCGCGCCGCCGGCCTCGCCCCGCCGGGCGACAAGTTCCGCGTCGTCGAGATCGTCGGCGCGGAGGTCTACCCCTGCGGCGGCACGCACGTCGATACCACCGACCTGTGCGGCGAGACCGTCGTCAAGAAGATTGCGAGGAGCAAGGGGAACTCCAAGGTCAGCTATGCCGTCAGGTGAGGTGGCGGCGGCACGAACTGCTGCGATCTGGGCGTGGTCGGCCAGGTTGGCCTAATGTAACGAAGCCATGTACGATGGACATAAATAGACTGAGACGTCTGCCCGGCGCAGCGGCGTCGTGCTTAGAGAGCATTGGACATTCCCATACAGAAGCGTAGAGATCAGCGAACCCGGGCCGGCCGTAGCCACGATGTCTCAAGTTTCCTTGGGAAGTGGTCGTGGTATTACTTGAATACCTCGGGGTACTAGGCGTCTTGTATCATCCCTTGGGGTTCAGTGCTCTGACAACCTCGCATAAGCTTTCCATCCTCTTCTTCTTCTTCTTAGCATTTCGCTATTTTCCTTGTAACTGCTGCACTAAGCCACGCAGAAGCGAAAGGGCACAAAAGAGGGCCTTGGAGAGGAAGCCCGTGAGAGGTTCGATAGAAAGTCGGCTTACAAGGAAAGGCATAGACGCATGGTAAACAAGAGATAGCGAAACAGTTGATTACAACTCCTCTAGGAATCACGAATAACCGTGTCTACTCCGTACAGAATATCACCAACCCAGGCACTCTATATCACACCCTACGGGCCCTATCAACCCCAACGCCGCTCTAATCCGTCTTCGTCCACGACCATATCTAAACACGCAACAAGGAAATGCCGGTAATAGTGCGCTTCCCGTCAGAGAAAAGCCTCTTCTTGTCCGTCCCGTCCACGTTGCAGCGGTAGATGCTGCCCCCGAGATCGCCAAAGTAGACGTGGCCGTTCTCCCGGTCCAGCGTGAGGCCAATCGCCTCGTCGAGGTCCCCCGCCAAGATCTGGTATCCGTCTGCCAGCCCCTCGTCCCTCACCAGCCCCTCGTCCCTCACCAGCCCCGTCTCCGGGTCGACGGCGGCCCTGTTGAGGGTGTTCCCCCTGGGGGCCTCGCCGCGGTCCGTCCAGAAGATGGCGCCGGCCTCCTCGTCGACCTGCAGGTCGATGGGCTCGGGGAGGTCGCCGAGGACGCAGACGACGTCGCCCCTCGTCTCGGCGGTCGCGCCCGCGGGCATCGAGATGCCCGCGCAGAAGATGCGTCCCCGCCCCGACTTGCGCGGGCCCTTCTGCGTCCAGTAGAACCTGCCCTGCCCCGGCGCCACCGCGACGCCGACGCACCACGACGACGGGTCCGAGGCGTCGCGGCCGCCGACGACCAGGGTCTCGAGGTCGCTGCCGTCCAGGTTAGCGCGGCAGACCCGCATGCCCTCGCGGTCGCAAAAGTACAGCTTCCTCGACGCGGGCTCGACGACGAGCTGCTTCGGCGTGTTGACGGTCCCCGGGGCGAAGAGGGACCGCACGTCGCTGCCGTCCAGGTTCGCGGAGCAGACCGCGCCGTTCGGCTCGCCCGGCGTCCCCATGCAGGTCCAGAACATGCGCCCGGTCTCGGCGTCGATGTCGATGCCGTCGGGCACGTGCTGCCGCTCGACGAGCACGCGCTCCACGTCGCCTTCCGGAGAGAGCTGGAGGATCTGTCCGAACGCGGACCATTCGTCGGGCTTCGCGAACGCGACGTCGAGGGCGACGATCCTGGGGAGCCGCGGGTACAGGCCGCCCTTGGCCGACTTGTTGCCGAGCTTGCCCTTGCAGAGGTACTCGCGCCGCAGGAAGTCGACGGTGTTCTCCGGGGACAGCCCGCGCTCCTGGACGTAGTGCTCTTCGATGAAGGCGACCGTGTCGAGGCCGACGTCTGTTGCGGTATCAAATTACTCGCCTGCTCAAAGATGGGGAGGAAAAAAGGAGGTCGGCAGGGAATAACTCACCATCCATCAGCTTGCAAGGTCCCTTTCCGTACTTGTATAGCTGGCAGAACAGAGTGTCAATCTCTTCCGGGCTCGACACGCCCTCGGCCAGGATACACAGCGTCTCCCTCTTGATGGCGGCCCACAGACGGTTGAAGATGAAGCCGGTCGACTCCTTGCGCGCGACGAACGGTCTCGTCCCGACCTCCCGCTGCCTCTCCACCATGAAGGGGAAGTATTCCGGATTCGTGTGCCCGTCCGTCATGAGCTCGACGACCATGTTGGTGGGCGGCGTGTAGTAGTGCGTGTTCATGATCCTCGTCTTGGTCTCGTCCCGGACCTTGCCGAGCATGTCCGACGATCGGTACGAGGACGAGTTGCTGGCGAGGATGGCGTCCGCGGGGGCCGCGGCCTCCAGCTCGGCAAAGACGTCGATCTTGAGCTGGATCTTCTCGGGGACGGCCTCGATGACGAGCCAGGCATTTTCGACGGCCGGCTCGAGGGCCTCGAATACTTGCACCGTGCCTGGGCGCTTGCTGCCGGACGCCGGGTAGCTGTCGATGTTCTGATGGACGTAATCCAGGCAGGGCTGATGTTGCTGGGTGTCTGGTTCTCTGACTCGGACGTTGTAGCCGCCCGAGGCCCATGTGCAGGCTGTTCTGTGTCAGTCGGTGCCTTATCAAGACCAATTCTAGACTGCTGCACACCAATACGGCGACCTAGGACGCCGCCTCCGAGGACTGCGACCGGACGGTCGTTGTAGTCTGATGGGACCGGAGCCATCAGTGCGCGTTGTACCAGAACAGATGAGTATCCCTATACCGTAGTATCTAATATTTTGACATGCGCAGCGCAAAGCGATCTCTAACAGTCCAAAAAAGGGGGGGGGAGTGAAAGGGGACTAGAGAAATTGTTTCCACATGCAACAAAATAGAAGCCAACCCGTGAAAACAACTTCGGCGGAACACATCCCCATTCCCCAAATACCATCCGAACATGTTAGGTCACTCGGAGCCCCGTCATGGTAGTCACCGTGGGTCTAGAACGAAACACGGGTGTGATCATTTCGATGCCAGCATGTGGTTAAAGGCCAAAATGCGACTTTGCGCACAGAAGGTTAACCTTTGGATCAAACTTGATAACGTGTCATGTCCACGTGAAGGCAGTGTAGGTGTAAAATCAACCTTTCTCTCTGGCTTTTCAGATTAAAGTTCAACGCCGCACTGTCAGATGTCCCTGCTCGTTGTCTCAATTGGCCTGTTGCAGCTTTTGGCAGCTCTCGGTCCATCATCGATTTCCTGGGCCTGAATCTCAGTATGTGAGGGGAAACTTTTTCATTCTGCTCCCTTTTCTTGAAGTGCTTCCATGCGGCCGATTTTAGAGCAAGCTTGTCGTGTACGCCAGATCATCACTGGCCCTACCACTCGAATGACCACGCCGCACGGGACGCTCCCAGATCGGGTGGCGTGAAAATGCGCAAGGGAAGGAGAAGCATGGATGGGATAATGGTATGACTCATGTATGATCATGAAAGTTTGCGGCCATGCAGAAGCCCTCCCTTGAGTTGAGATTCTTGATCTTTCCAAGAACAAACCGCCCTGAAACCTTTACAATATCCCAACCCAGTCGCTATATGAGGGATGAGTTGGCATAGTGTAGTTTGCCTTCTCCGAAGCTTCGGCTAGTGTATCCGGCCCCAGTCCGTCACCTCGGCATATATGTGGGGCCGCATCCGTTCTCCTCGCGCCGGCCTCGGCATCCTAAGCTTCCGTGTCATGATCCATGCCGGCCTCGCCCAACATGGAGAGTCCTCAGTTGTATGCCCGTGGGTTGCGGAAAGGCGATCCTCATTCCAAGTGCGGCCCGTTTCGCGACTCCATCTTTGGCGGAATTCCCTCCTCTCTAGTGAACAATCCAAGTTGTGATAAAACATCATGCGGGGAATGGTGTACTTTGGCGACTTGTTCCGCTCCTCTACGATTCTTTTTCGAGGTGAGGTGCTGCACCAGCTTACTTTGCATGGACAGCAACTCGGCAGTCTCACTCGGAGCACACTTCACTCGTCTTCAACATATTGTACGCAACGAATTTTGAATGGCCCATGAGACCAAAACAGGCCTCTATCGATCCCACATCCCCAGCCACCGTCATCAAACGGCATCATTATCGTCCTTCGCATCGGCCCTCTTGGCCATCGACCCCGTCTCCCCCAATTCAGCGTTCAACACTCTCCGCTGTTCCTCTCGGCGCGCCAGGTAGGTAAGGCCGATGGTCCAGACGATCAAGGCGATGGAGCTGGCAATCATGGCCCACATGCCCCTCTGCAACACACAAACACACAAAGGTCAGTCCGACGCTCTAGGCACAAACGAACCCCTTTTTGGATAGAGACAGAGAGAAGGCGACTCACGGTAAACCACGGGGCCATGGAGGCGCCGTAGAAGATGATGCTCCACCAGCTGTTGACGGCGTTGCTGCCGAGGTTCATGCCGGCCAGCACGACGCCGCGGAAGACGGACTCCTCGTACCGCATCGCGTCGTTGCACCACGCGAAGAAGGTGGCCTGGCACGCGTACACGGCGCCGGCCCAGTAGTAGGCGCCGAAGACGACGGACGTGGACGCGGCGCTCGTCGGGTCCCGCGCGGCCGCGAGGACCATGGCCGAGGTCGCGACGCCCGTGACGCCGATGAAGTAGGCGACGAGGTACCGCTTGCCGCCGAGGAAGTCCGTCAGCGTCGCCCAGAAGAGCGTCGACACGATGCCGACCGCGGGCACGCCCGTCGGGTAGTTGTTGAGCTGCGCCACCGTGTACTTGTGCACCGGGTGGCCCTTCATGTACAGGCCGAGGAGCGCGTTGGTGCTGAAGGACTCGGTCTCGCCGGCGATGATCCAGAGCATGACGAACCCCCACCAGTACCACGAGGTGAGCACCTTCTTCATGAACCGCAGCGTGAGCGGCGACTTCTCCTGGATCTCGGGCACCCTCGACCGCGCCAGGGCCTTCTCCTCCTCGGTGAAGTAGAAGGCCGTCGTCGTGTGCGGCGTGTCGGGGAAGCACAGGTAGCCGTAGATGGCCACAGGCACCGTCAACAAACCGTCTAAATTCTACTTTAGTATAACAAGAAGGGCTAACATTATAGAGGTAAAAAGAAACGAACCGATTATGAACAATGGAGGCCGTCCATGCTGCTGTGGATGCCCGTCTGGATGAAGCCGCCGAAAAAGGTGCCGGCGAGGCCCGAGGCCGTGAAGATGCCGCTGCGCTTGCCGAGCTCGCGCTCCGTGTACCAGGCGCCCAGGATGTAGTGCGTGCCGACAAAGGTCGACGCCTCGGCGATGCCCTGGAGGAACCTGATGGCCATGATGGACTGCGGGCTGTGGACGCTGGCGGTGCACATGGTCAGGGCGCCCCAGATGACCATCATGAGCGGGAACCAGATCCTCGGCTTCACGTAGTGAAGCGACAGGTTGGACGGGACCTGTCCGATGACGTAGCTGAATCGACCCTTTAGTTGCCGGAGGAGACAAACACGCGGAGGAAAAGAAGAAGCTTGTTTTCTTACCCGACAGTGAAACACGTGTTGATCTGGTTGAGCTGGTCTCCCACGAACCCCAGCTCTTCTTTCATACCGGAGACGTATGCATTGTTGAGGTTGGTCCGGTCAAGCTGCAGCCCAGGTTTAGAACACGCTCATCGACAACCGGGACGGTGGGTGGTCTCCAATACTCACATAGTTCACCAGGTAGCCTTGAGAGAGAGAGAGAGAGAGAGAGAGCTTGTTAGCCTTGCTGTACAGAAACACGGCATGGAAAAAGAGGTACACGTACTCAGACAACAAAAGGTCAAGATGAAGAAATCACACTTTTGGAGGAGCTTGCGTTCTCCCGGCGCATACTCGACGTTCAAGTACTGGCGGACCTTGTCGAGGGCCATGTTGAACCTTGCGTCTGCAAAAAGCCGGATTACACTATTACTTCGACCAATTGGCGATGGAACTGCGCAGACTCGGTCACGCCGTTCAACTCGGAAGTTGTACTGGAGTCAGGCCGGCTTCTTATGGATAAAGCACACCCAAGCCCACGCCTCGGTTGCGAGCTAGCTTCCCAACGCCTGACGCGCGACTTAAACGGCGGCTGGTATCGTCCAAAAGATAAGGAATGCGGTCACAGGAATGAACAGCAGGGGGGAGGGGGGCTGCGATAAGGCCGATCTGGCTTCCGGTGTCGTTCTTTTGAGGCCCAAGGGAGTGGTATCTGGTATCGGCAAACAGGCGCTCTTCGCCCATCGGCATCCAGAAGACGTATCTTATCTCGCGCACTTGATTGTTGCCGAGGACTGATATCCACTGTTGTCGATGCTCTCTGTCGGCAATGCGTCTTGATTGGATGGGCCCCCTGTTGCACTGTGAGCTTTCCAAGACCGTTATCCTATCTGGCCGCTGCCGACTCGAGATCGCGACCCCCGCAACGGACCGGGATGGGATGATAAGCTTACCCAGCTCCTCCGGGGGGGGGTAGGGCGTCGTCCGATGGCCGGGACTCGCAACTCGCAGCCTGCAGGGACAAGACCCCTTCCCTTCCCTCTTCAGCCTCCAGGCACGCCCGATACGCCTCCGAGGCGAGTGTGCAGGGGCGACGGGATATCGCGCGGGTCTATTCAAGCGCGCTGTACGGATACCGGCGAATACACGCGTGGGCAAGGATCGATGAACAGACTCTTGATGTATTAGCGGTTGAGAAAAAGCAGCCGGAGCTCGGCATTACGAATTGACCAGATTTTCTCCACGCCGGGGCTAAGAGAAAGGGAATAAAACACCGCTAGTCTCGTCCCACTTTGCGAGGGGGAACATGGGGAAGAGAGAAAGAAAAAAAAGGGGGGGGGAAGCGGAAGAATTCCCATCATTATATCATGTTTGCCCATCTCCAAAGATGCAAGCCGCCATCGATCACAACCCCCCCCCCCCCCAGCAAACCCGGGAAAAGAGAGCCGGCGATCCTGACGTCGAGAGAACGTGTTTGCATGGGTTGCGAAGCTTGACCCTTGCCGGCTCTGTCTGCAGTGCCCGCCGGGTGCGTCGCTTGACTCACAACACGCAGTAACGCTGCCAAACCACGCGCCTAAATGGAATATAGGGATGGTCTACCAGACGGTCGGTATGTTAGAAGGGCCCGATACGGCGAGGGGAGGGGGGCGTTAGCGCCATCCCAGATGCTTACAAGGGTGGCAGCTCGACTGTAAAGGATATCGTTATCCAGCAGAGTCACATACCACTCCGCTTCATCAGGGTAACAGTACTCAGTCAACCACACGGACCGGAGACGAAACGCTTATCGGTGATGAGTGATGGCGATGAGTGATGGCGATGAGTGATGGCTGCGCGGCAAGCGAGTGAGTGCTCCGCATGGGCGTTGCGCCGCAGTCTTGATGTTTTCCGGACCATCTTATCTCTTGGATTGCCCCCCGTCCCCCCCTCCTCTTTGACATGAACCCCGCCATCTACAGTTCCCGCGGGGGTTAATTGACACTGTCACCGCCTTGGCCTTCTGTTCTCCTCCTCTTCTCTTTGCGAGACCTCGTGCGGGTGCAAAGGCGTCATGCAACGTCCGGCACCTCTGCGCCATGATCCCCTCGTTTAGTCGTAGCGTGTACATAGTATTTAACATATCCGGATCGGTTCTTCGTCGTCGAGTTTGATCTACTTTTTTTTGTCGTATTCCCCCTTCTCAAAACCCCCAACCCTCCCTCACTTCATCCCCTGTGTTATCTCATCTCCAACTTGCTCGAAACGTACGCCGACAGCCAGACAACCAGACAACCAGACAACCAGACAACCAGACAACCAGACAACCAGACAACCAGACAACCAGACAACCAGACAACCAGACAACACCAGACGCACGTTCATCATGGGAAGCCTAAAAGCCGAGACCTGGGAGCTGGCGGCCGCCAAGAAGCGCGAATCCCTCGTCGCGTCGATCCCCTCCGAGTGGCGCGTCCCCGAAGACCTGCTGCCCCCGGCGTCCCAGGCGGACGTCACGACCTGGCCCAAGACGTCCGGCTGGTTCACCGAGACGGAGCTCGCCATCACCGACAGCACGGCCGCCGAGCTGGTCCAGAAGCTCGCCTCCGGCCAGCTGAAATCCCTCGAGGTCACCAAGGCCTTCTGCAAGCGGGCGGTCGCCGCTCATCAACTGGTGAGTCTGGGCGTGGAGCTCGCCTTTTTTTTTCTCTTTTTTCTTTTTCTTTTTCTTTTCTGACTAACCTCTCCTTGTTAAGACAAACTGCCTCGCCGAAACATGCTTTGACCGCGCGCTCGCAACGGCCCGGGCCAGGGACGAGCACCTCGAGCGCACCGGGCAGCCCGTCGGGCCCTTCCACGGGCTGCCCATCTCGCTCAAAGACAACTTCAATCTCAAGGGCCTCGACGCCACCGTGGGCTTCGCGTCGCACATCGGAGACCCCGCCGAGCATGACGCCTCGCTCGCCGCCCTGCTGGAGGACGCCGGCGCCGTCTTCTACGTCAAGACCAACGTGCCCACCGCCATGATGATCGCCGAGACGGTCAACAACGTCTTCGGCCGGACGGTGAACCCGCGGAACCGGAACCTCACCAGCGGCGGAAGCTCCGGCGGGGAGTCCGCCCTCATCACGATGAAGGGAAGCCCTCTCGGTCTCGGAACCGACATTGGTAAGGCCCCCCCCCCCCCCCCCCCCCCCCCCCCTCCCGGCCTGTTTTCATGTTAGACGCGTGTGCTCATCTGGCAATCAAACTTCCAGGCGGCTCTCTTCGCATCCCCGCCGCCTGCACGGGTATCTTCACCCTGCGGCCCTCGTTCGGCCGCTTCCCGACCATGGGCTGCCGCTCCGGCATGGCCGGCCAGGAGGCAGTGCAGTCCGTCAACGGGCCCATGGCGCGCACCATCGCCGACCTGGAACTGTACGGCAAGACCGTCGTCGGCCGCCAGACCTGGCTCCACGACCCGCGCTGCGTCCCGATCCCCTGGCGGGACGTCCGGCTGCCCGAGACGCTGAGGATCGCCGTCATGTGGCACGACGGCATGGCCCGCCCCACCCCGCCCGTCGCCCGCGCACTTCGGCAGACCGTCGAGAAGCTGAGGGCGGCCGGCCACGAGGTCGTCGACTGGGACCCCCGCGACCAGGCGCAGGGGCTGAGCCTGCTGGGCCGCATGTTCGTCGCCGACGGCGGCATCTCCATCAAGAAGGAGCTGGACAAGACCGGGGAGCCCTTCCGGCCCGAGATGAAGGCGTACGAGGTGGCCAGCGAGCTCGGCACGTACGACATGTGGCAGCTGCACATCGAGCGCACGGCGTTCCAGAAGCGGTACCTGGACCGCTGGAACGCCGCCGGCATCGACGCCATCCTCTGCCCCACGACGCCGTTCACCAGTGTCAAGAATGGCGAGTTC
The DNA here is from genome assembly GCA_034509685.1 of Colletotrichum cereale. NCBI lineage: Eukaryota > Fungi > Ascomycota > Sordariomycetes > Glomerellales > Glomerellaceae > Colletotrichum > Colletotrichum cereale. The sequence continues at coordinate 106,967 of JASUDE010000092.1, read as the reverse complement.
AGGCATGGTAAGTTCCCGTCTCTGTTCTGCAATGGTGGCTGCACTTATATAGAGAGACGGCCCGTTCTAACCTTTTTCGTGTTTAGTCGGATACACTGGTGTCTACAACGTGTTGGATTACTCCTGCGTGTCGTTCCCCACGGGGTTAACGGCAGACGAGACCTCGGACGTGCTCCCCGACTCGACCGCGGAGCCGCCTCTAGGACCAGACTGCGAGGCCATTCGTGGTGGATGTAAGTATCTTGATGTCACTTTTGGACGACACGGAACTTGGGCTAACTAGTATGGCGTAGACGATCCATCCGTCGTGCACGGGATGCCCATCAGCCTGCAGATTGTGGCACGTCGGCTGGAAGAAGAAAAGGCGATAGCGATGGTTGGACGTATTCTAGATATCATCTAAGTCCACGGAAGTTCGCGACCTTAAGCACAAAAACAATAACAACCTAATCATGATCATATTAAAGAAGCAAAAGCCCGTCTTGGAAACTGACAAAAGGATTCACCACCAACGTTGATCCCCGGCCCTGGGTGCATCAATGACAAAAAAGCCACGCGCTCATTTTGGTTGGCAAACTCTTGGGTCACGAAAAGGGTTCTGGTAATGTCATCAACGTGAAAAACTAATATTTTGGTTGAACATTACAATACTACGTAATCTGACAAATATCTACAACTTAAGCAGGGTCTTCAGGTCGACGACGCTGACGGAGACCTGGTTGTTGGCGGCGGGCGGCAGCACGCCGGCGCCGATGATGGCGATCTTGCTGCCGTCGCCGACGACGGCCAGGGAGCGCGAGTAGGCGTTGGGCTGGGGCACGGCCAGCTCGACCCAGGCGCCGCGGGCGCCGAGGGCGCGGTTGACAAAGATGTTGGAGGGGCTGCCGCCGCTGAGGACGATGGTGCCGTTGGCGCCGCCGACGGGGGTCCAGACGACGAAGGGGGAGCTGACGGGGCGGGTGCCCTTGTCGGAGACGAGGGGCACGTCGGCGGCGGCGAGGACGTTCTCCGGGTCGGCGGTGAGGCGGTAGTGCACGCGGCAGCCGTCGGTGCCGCAGACCTCGAAGGCGAAGATGAAGTCGTTGTTGGGGAGCTTGGCGATGACGGGCATGCCGGGGCGGGCCTCGTAGCTGCTCGTGTCGGCGACGTCGTTGATGACGGGGCTCCAGGTCTTGAGGTCCGTCGTCGTCGCGTGGGCGAGCTTCTGGCCGAACTTGGGGTCGCGCTGGTCGGCGTAGTAGGCGATGAGCTTGTCGTTGTGGAGCCTGGTAAGACGGGGGCGGTCAGCGTGTGAAAGGTTTCCACGAGAATGATGACAAGTACGTCTGTCGTCTTGTCGTTCTTTTTTGTGTGACTTACATGAGGAAGGGCTCCCAGACGGGGGTCAGGCCGTTGGTGGGACGGGCCTCGCCTCCGCTGGCGATGGCGCTTTGGAACTTCCAGTTGACGCCTCCGTCGGTGCTGGCGTAGACGTCGAGCTTGGTCAGGCTGAGGTCCGTGGGGATGCTGTTGCCGACGAGCAGCAGGGCGCCGGCGGGGAGGCCGGCGAAGGCGGCAGGGAGCTCGTAGAGCATGGGCTGGTAGCGCAGGCCCCAGCCGTTGACGGTGTCCTGGACGCGGCCGATCTCGGCCCAGGTGGCGCCGCCGTCCTGGGAGCGGAAGATGGGGAAGTGAACGATGGGGGGCTCGGGGGAGTAGTTCTCCCAGGTGGCGATCAGGTCGCCGGACTTGAGCTGGACGGCGCGGGCGTACAGGACGCGCGGGTCGACCCAGCCGGCGTTGGAGGGCGGCGAGAAGATGACCTTGTTCGAGATGGTCCCGGAGGCCTGGCGGCCCTCGACGGGGGAGGCGACGGGGCCGGCGGCGACCTGGAGAGACAGGAGGCTGGCGATGCCGGCGACGGCGGCACTGAGGAACTTCATGGCGTGGTCTGTTGCGAGCCCGAGCTGGCCCGGGGACAAAGCTGGGTGGAGGGAGAAGATAGTTGGCGAGGTCAAGAGGGAGGTTCAAGTCAGTCCAGTGCCTTGAGGAGGAAGCAGAACCGGCCGGCGATCCTCGAGCTGTTGGGGGTTTGTTATATACGTCGGGTGGCGAGGTCTCGGACGGTGCGGTTTCGCGATATCCAACGCCGAGGCAAAGACGTCAGCGAGGAGAAGGTCGTCGGGGTTCTCGAAGCGGTAGGAGCCAAGCTTTGGATGCCTTGCTTTTTATTGCTCTTGTGACCTGATGAAAGGTGTGATCGGAGCCCGCTCCTCGAGGGGATTAGAGTAGAGTTAGTCCGTGTTTGGATGGTTCAGCCGGCAGCGCATGCAGGTCCGGCAATGCGACGCAACTTGGGCGCGTACCCGTCTGTTTTTGTTCTCCCGACCAAGGGGCACGGCGCAACACGCACTCTGGTGCGATGTGACCTCATGGGATGAAAAAGGGAGACGAAGGGTGGCCATGTCGGTGGAAAGTTGGCCGAAAATAGAGTCAGATTCCCCACGTCGGGCTCAATGCCGTTTGAGATCCGGGGTTTGTGTGTGGGGATAGCCCAGCCAAGTCTGTCTACTTTCAAGGACGCGCGCCAATGGCATCGTCCAGTTCAGCTCGGATGCCGCCGTGGATCCGCAATGTCGCGAGTTTCACGTGGTAATATCGGCTCCGAGTTCTCAGGTAGCAGGGGGGGGAGAGACTCTTTTCCCAAGCAGAGCCCGGATAGAGAGAGAGAGAGAGAGAGAGAGAGAGAGAGAGAGAGAGAGAGAGAGAGAGAGAGAGAGAGAGAGAGAGAGAGAGAGAGAGTTAAGTGAGGTGACAATGCGGCCAAGCCCGAGAGGAATCAATGGTCCTCTGAATCCGCCAATGGCGCAACAACGGTAAACATGTGAGATGACAACATGCTTGGGCAGCACCAGGCCGGGGACAGGGCAACAACACGCCTGGATGAGCTGAGGCTCCGGACATTCAGGATGGATGCTAAGCGCCACAAACGACAAGTCAGCGGGTCGGACGCGACTACTACTTCTAGATCTCGAAGATGGATATCGATCGTCACAGGCTTTAGAATGCCCCGATAGACCTGTTTCTGTTGATCCGTGTTGTACATAGTACGTTCTGTCTTCTCTACTGTGTAGACACCCATCGCACCATGTATATTCCTAACCAGATAGGGGACAACCCACGTGAACAAACGGGTCTCGTTACCTCGGGGCGGACTCTCGAGAGTCAACTACCCGGTCATCGCATTTACCCTGCGGACCAGGCCCGTTGATGATTCGGTTCTCGCCAAGGCCTGCATCCAACAAGGTGGTTAATATTGGACGATTACGGATACTCAATTGACCTTACGAGAGGTGTTCATCCCTTTCGAATGGCGACCGCATGGGGGGGCTATACCAAGTGCCAGAAACGATTGGATCAATCCACGTCCGGCGGTGACTGACATGTGTCATGCACACGTTTCGCGCGGATGGGAAAATAAACGATGCGAAACATCGACAAGCCCTCCTGGCCCATCCCTAATGGTAAAGTAGGTATCCGGCATCTTTCATCTTTGGGGGAGAGAGAGAGGTTCACGGCGGTCCGCAAGCAGCACGCCACGCCAAAGACTGTGAACTCCCCGGTCCTGGCTTTTGATCGGAAAGTCTTCGTCTGATTCCGAATTGCCCGTGGACACAACTGTCTGCCGCCTAGACGATGGGGAAAATAGATGGTGTTTTGGGGGGGGAGCGTCAAAGGCCTTAGATGAATCGCCGCAAGCGCCACGTTTCATCATGCGCAGGATGCGGTACCTCATCGTCGGCCTGGAGCGTCAATCATCAATGCCGCTCGCCAAATTAGAACCACCATTACCGCGGGGCCGCCCCCCCCCCCCCCCCCCCCCCCCCCATCGGCTACCGGGGCTGAGTGGTCTTTATCCTGATACATCGCCGTGCGGTCGTCCGGCGCCTTCGCACAGCCCAGTCGTGTGATTGTTGGGCAAGAGGTCGTGGCTCCGACCCGGACTCGGCATGAGTGCATTCATCACCTTCATGTTAAATTAGAAGTCCAGCTCGACCGGAAGTTCGAACGTTGCTCACCTAAGCTCGTCGGTCAGAGAGACGGACTTCCTCCGGGGGAGGGCCTTGCGGCGATCTCGTACAAACCGCCGTCTTCGAGGGACGTTTGGGACCGGCAATGCCGTAGACCCAGCTGTTTCGGCCATCATGTCTGGGGGACCGTCGCGGTAGACGCCCGCCAGGGCTTTGAGGTCTGCAAGTCGGCGACCAGGTCTTCCATTCAACCTTCTACCCTCATGTCAGTGCGAAGCGATTTTCTTGAATGAGACAGCTCGCACTCTGTCTACGCACCCATTCCGGCGCTTGGAGGTTTTGGCAACAATACACGATGGGCCCGTTTGATGGGCACCTGGAGTTTGGCGCTTGCATGTAGATCGGTGCTACCGGGGACCCATACAGCTTACAGCCCTGGGTCGAAAGGCATTCGCATAGGAGCTGTGAATTCCGAGTTTGAACCTAACGCACTGTTCAACCGTGAGGTTTGGTGCTGCATACTGGTCCTTCAAGAGCTCTCGGGGCACAGTCAATGAGGTTGTCAACACAGCGGCAACTCTGACAGTTGTTAGAGACTGACCCAGCTCGTTACAAACTTGACACTAGGCTTTGGAAGTGCGTACAGAGCCGGGAATGGCGATTATAAGAGGTCTTGCGATTTCCCCCTTCTTTTCTGCCACTGAGAAACAATCAAGAGCCATCGCAAAAAGTTGTGCTTCGTATCGAGGCAACCTTTCTGCAGTTGAGGCGTGACTGTCCAAGAGCTTCTCCTTTTGGGTTGGCCTCCCCGTCTCAACTCGATCGAGTGAGAAGAGCCGAGGCACCCTCATAACAGAGAATCGCAGGTACCCATGTTCCTTCTCGGAACGAGTCAAGCGACCACAGCAAGTGCTCGATACTGCACGAATATATCCATTTCCTACACGGTGCCACCTGAAGGATGACAGGCATGAACGACAAGCGGGTGAATCACGAACACGTTCATCTCAAGAACGCCGTGGGTCTTTGCCGGCACATGTCAGTCGGCACCCAGTCATTCATCGTTTCCCCGCATCTGGGCACGCATAATGACTCTGGGGATCTGGACCGATGAGGCAGGAGGAAGGCAAAACCGACTGGGAGGTCCCGGGGCTAGCGTCCACGTCAGTCCAAAAGACCCGTCACCGATTTCTACCTGATTGGTCAGTTGGCCAATAGTTCGCATATACCCGCCCTCCCCTCATCGACTTGCTACGTTCGACGGCCCGCTTCCATGTGCGTCGTCTCGATCCGAGTCAGTCTGACTCTCCCCATCTTCCTAGTCGTTATTCCGAGATTGGGATATACGTATTGGCAATGATCAGCCGTCTACAAGTCACGAGCACAGCGTACAGAGAAGCTAGCTTGTGGGCCTCTCTCTCTCTCTCTCCTCCCAGAGCCGTGTCATTCCTATTCCCTCTCTAGAGTGGACGGGCCACGTTGGGTAGACTGCCGCAGGTAGAGTCCAGCGCGAGAAGCGCATATGAAATCCCGAAGAGAAGCAAAAGCACAAAAGCCGTGGTTGCCGAACCATCTCGTTTCTTAGTATGCGAAGGGAAGGAGGGTCGGTCAACGATGCACAGAACTCTAGCCAGCCCCAAAGGGCCAAATTCGACAATCTTGTGGACCGAGGGTATTGCGGTCAACTCGGGAACAATATGGTCAGATCTGTTGGTTAATGCTTTGTTAATTCAATTACAACTGTGACTCCGTCGGCGCCCCAACGACGGTTATGGGCGTTGGGTGTTTGTCTGGGCCGAGAGTGTTTCGAGATGAAATCCTGTATAGCCCTTGGAAGTTCATTGTGGGCATCATTTGTCGTCTTTACAGAGAAGTCAATTCCATAAAAACGAGAAGGGGGTCGTCATGCAGTGACAGTCTCCTTGTATTTGATCAGCTCAACCTTCTCGCCCCAGAATGGCTGGTAAGAAAAGTCGTCTTAGCATCGCCATGATCTTGGCTCTTGTGGCGTGTCCGTGTTTTTCGTCCCCGGTGTTTTCCGGTGGCTAGAGTGATTGGCAGACCAAGCAGAAGGTATGCAAGTTCTCCCGGTACCGAACATCAAGGCGGGCGGTCCTCTTCACACGCGGCACGACAACAGGCGGCATGTTTTCTCAACATCATGAACGAACAACCATCGCCCTCTTTTTCTCTCTCTCTCTCTCTCTCTCTCTCTCTCCAAGTCTGCAGGCCGGAAATCCTCCAACCATGACAAAGACCTTGGAGGATTAAACCCCGGGGACCCCGAAGAGCAGCAAGTCTCCTTTTATCGAACCCCGCCGCATTCCCGGATCAAGTAACCCACAGCCGTGTCCCGGAGTCCGACCCGCCCCACTCAACTCCCCGAACCCGGCACCGGACGGTCGGCCAGTTGCCCGTGATTCCCGCCGGGAGCATCCGGCTAGACTACCTACATCTCGTCCCGTACATCGCCCCAGCCTAGGCAGGTCGCGCAGGACAGCCCGGATGGCACACGTCACAATCGGCCGGGCGTCGAGTGACCTCCTCCCCTACGCAACTCTAGAGGTCCCAAAAAAACAAAAGAAAATCATCGCGTTTTTTCCAGAACTCGGTATCAGGCAGGGCCCCCGCGAATCCAATCGACGAGACAAGGCAAGCTGAACCTCGTGGCTCGGCACTAGTCTCAGATGACGCGCGCCTCGTCTCCCAGCCATCCGCCCTCCAATTGGGCCATTCTCAGCTACTCAACTCGACACAGCCTGTCGCAGCACCCGGCACCGATGGCTCCCTCACTCCATCAGACCGCGACCAGCGGAATGCAAAGAAGAGGGGGCCTCGTCTGCCCGTCTTCCCCCTCCTCCTCAGTGCACCAAGCGAATCCGGTGGTGGCACAGCATCCAGCCAACAAGAAAAAAAGAAGGAAAAAAACCTGGTTGTACGCCATGGTTGCCCGGGCAGCCGTGGCTCCGCCCGCCCGCCCCCCTTGCGTTGGACACGCGGAGCCAGTTGCCGTCGGCTTGGCTTGCACAGAGCCTCCAACGGGAGAAGGGAAAATGGCACGTCGTCCCCCACACGAAATGCTCCTCTACCGGATCTACTGCGACGCTGGCGCACCCGGCAGTTCCCCAACCAACGGGACCCCCCGGCCCCCCCGATATTGATAGCATTGCCGCCTCCCGCTGGCGCACCCGGCCTCGCAGCTTGCAGATCCCTAGGGTGCTGGAAGCTGATGCTGATGCTGATGCTGATGCCTAGGAGGGAGCACTGCCGACTTGCTAGGCTCTTTTGTTTTCCACACGTCAGACTGGAGCCCTCGGGATCCGGGAGAAGTTTCTTGGAAAGAAAGAGAGAGAGAGTCACACACACACACACACGGCGTTCCCTCGTGTTGATGAGAAACAATGGGGTAACGGAAACAAGGGGGGACTTATGGACTGGGCATGCAAGCTACTCCTCCCCGACCCCCCCAGAAAAAAGAAAAGAAGAAGACGAAGCTCTTGGGATTTCGCATCTGTACCTGTCCGAGTAAACAAAAACCCATCGATCCCTCTCTCCTTTCCCACCTTAGCTAAAACTCATTCTCACCGTTTTCCTCTCCCCATAACATCTCACTCTCCGCCATCGATCCTCTTTACCTCGATCCGTTCCGTGATAAAAAGCCCCGCCCTCAACTTCAAGATACCCCCCCCCCTCCTTCTCTCCCCTAGCAAAACACCATCACGACAACCTCAGTCCAGACCATCTCCAACCTCACACAACCCATTCCTTAACATACATACATTAAAAAACACACACATATCAAAACCACCATACACCAAACCAGCAAAAATGTCCTCCACCGCCCCCGCCGCCGCCCCCTCCTCCTCCCCAACCCCCGTCTGCACCTCCAACCTCTACGACACCCCGAGCCAAGACCGCGTCTGCGCCATGCCCCTCGCCGGAAACCACACCACCATCATGTCCGCCTGCTGCCGCGACGCCGACGTCGTCTCCTACTACGACGGCTGCGGCCTCTACTGCCTCGCCCTCGGCCAGTCCGTCCGCGACCTCCAGGACTGCCTCTTCGACCAGGGCGCCGGCTACACCGCCGTCTTTTGCCGCGACAACGGCGACGTCAACGCCTCCGCCACCGCCACCGGCAACGTCGACCCGCCCGCCACCGCACGCGCGAGCGTAGTCGCAGAGGGCGGCGACGGTAACGACGACGCCTCCGCCACCGGCTCCGGGACCGGCGCCAGCTCCACCTCGTCTCCCAACGCCGCCGCCCGTGGTCTGCACGCCCCCGGCGGCGTGAGCACCCTGGGCATGACCATCGGCGCCCTCCTCTTGTCCGCCGCCACCTTTGGTGCTCTCCAGATCTAGTGAAAATGGCGCGCTCCTGAGGCAAGAACGCGACGAGGACATATCCGGGCCACCAGCAGCGGTCCGGAAATGATAATGCAACGGCCGAACAAACATAATGAACTCCAATCATGACACCCCCTCCCTCCCACATCACTCACTATAACAATAACACGCTTTGGTAACTACGGAACAGTTTAAAAAGACTCGCCGACTGAAACAGCGGCAGGACGGGTAAAATGGGCGAGATATCCATTCTACGTCAAGTAGAAATCGTATTTAGGCCCGTATGGCAAAACAAGACATAATGAATTAGCTACACACTCATCCACATCCACCTAATCGTCAAGCACCTCTCATCGTCCACGCCGCCGCCACTTGCTGTGGGTGCGTAAGCTGACGAGTCATCTACTTTGATCAAGACACCCAGGTCAGCCACTGGCTCCAGCGCCAGCCATGTCCCACCTGGAGACTAGGAGACGCGGCCTGATGTTACCAGCGCATGTTGTTGCCAGTGCCGAAATTGTCACCGAGAATCCAAAAAACAAATGTCCCAAAGCCATGTTTGATTACATTATCCGATTGCTGGCGATATCTCATGCTCCAAACCTAAGCACCAGTGCTGACAACATGCAGCAACAATGATCATAAAACATACATCATGATACGGTCGTGATGACATGAGCCCTCCCTTATTGTTTACGCCTTCTCGAATACACAGTCGCCATAGCATCCATCTGCGTCTCCAATACTCTTGACACCATCCGACTTTGCGATCGCACGTCGTTCCATCATGCTGCTCCGCTTCGCGCTCCGGCCTGCCACACCACGCTTCCGAGAATCGTAACCGCTGAGACCGTCTGTCGGAATGACGGGGCCTGGTCCCATCGTCATCGGTGCGCCTCCCGCACCGGCATCAGGAACGCCGACATTGCCTGATGGTCTAGATCCATCGTTGCTAGACGTCCCAGAGTCCCTTGCTCCCAGACCGCTGCCGTATCCACCATCAGGGCTCTCTTTGGGAAGAGCATTGATGATGCTCTCGATAAGGGACGCCACGTCAATCTGCAGCTGTGACGGTGGGCTGGGCGACGCTGAAGGAGTAAGGGCGGGTTGAGGGTTTCCTGCAGGGGCTAGAGACGGCTGGCCTTGGGGAAGTGTTTGAGGAGGTGTCGCCGAAGAAGTAAGCGGCCCAGCGGGGGAAGGAGTTGCTGGAGACCCTGCACCAGCCGTGTTTCCGTTGCCAGAGCCGTTGCCAGAACCGTTGCCAGAGCCATTGCCAGAGCCGGCGCTGTTGCCATTGTCATCGTCGGATGGCACACTGAGGGCTTGACCGTCGGCACTGTAGACCGTGACAGCCCAGTCACCGCCGCAAATGTCGGTGGAACGTCCGTCACATGCCTCGTTGCACTGTTCTTGAGGAAGACGGTCGGCCAGCTGGAATGCATTGCCACACCAGCACTCTTTTCCGTATTCTGTGCCGGCGAGCCTGAAGCCCTGCGAAGCGCAGTGTGAGATGCACTTGTCATTCGACATGCTTCCAGCGAAATACTTGGATGGGTCGCAGTCCAGAGTTCGAATCGGAGAGTCTTTGAAACAACCAAGATGCGTCCAGCCAGAAACGTCTGGGGCAGCTTTGGGTGCAGCGTTGCTGGGTGATCCATCTCCGGGCCCAGCATTCGGTTTTCCAGAACCTGTGCCTCCATTGGCGCCAGCTGCGGGAGTTGCGGGGGTTGCGGGGCCGCTGGAGCTGGGTGCGCAATTGCCGTTTGGTGTTACCGGTGTTCCCGAGCCAGTGCCGGAGCCGTCGCTGGGGTCTCCGGTAGCGGGGCTCGCGGCAGGAGGGGTTCCATAGCCAGACGGAGGGTTGCCGGAACCGGAACTTCCCTGCCCGTTGTCTGAGCCGTCTCCAGAACCATTGTTGGGAGATCCGCCATTTGTGGGAGAGCCATTCCCAGAAGGGTTATCTGATCCGGTGTTAGGATTGGTCGGCAAAGTTGTGGGAGACGGCCCGTTGCCAGTAGAAGTGCCAACAGAGCCGCCATTGCCCGGGATGCTGGGTGCGCCGTTGCTGGGGCTGTTCGGTGTCCCGTTGCCAGATCCGTTGCCATTGCCGTCACCACCGCCAGAGCCAGTCCCGCTGGTAGGCTGGGTATCGCCGGCAGTTGTGCAAGGTGTTGACACAGCATTCCCGGAACCGACGGTGGCGGGCATACCATTTCCTGGGGAGCCTTCGTTGTTCCCGGAGCCGTCGTCGCCCGAGCCGTTGCCCGAGCCGTTTCCAGAGCCATTGCCCGAACCGTTGCCGGATCCTCCGTTGCCGTTCCCGCCGCCATTGCCGCCAGAGGCACCATTTGCAGGCTCGGTGGGCAGAGGAACGACAAAAGCCGTGACAGTTGTAACGACGACCGCGGGGGGGCTGTTTGCGCCGGCGGGTACTTCGCCGTTACCATCGGGTGCGCAGTACCAGCCGCCCTTGCAGTGGTAGCAAGGCCAACCCATGCCGCAGGGAGCCGGTAGCATCGGTGTTTCCTGAGGAGGGCAAAACCAGCCGTTGAGACACTCCGAGCAAGAATAACCTCGGCCCGGGCACGGGCAAGAGCCTGAAGGAGGCTTCGCAGGAGATGCCGGACACGCTGGGCATTGAACGACAGCGGGGCAATCAGAGATGGGGATGACTGGTGTGCCTGGCTGGACGCCACCGCCAGGCAAAGAACCCTGTCCCTCATCGACTCCGAAGATGGATCCGCCAGACGGAGCAGAAGAAGAGCCTGGGCCACTGTTACTTCTCGATGGCGCCTTGCTGGGCTGCGAGGCTGGTGACCCCGCAGCAATGGTTATAGTTGTCTGAATGCTGACTGCCGGGACTTGCGGCGTAGGAGCAGCAGCACCGCCGTTCGGCTGACTGGGAGGCTGAGAAACACCAGCAGGCGTTTGGACAACTAAGATGACATGTTAGTTGAAAGAAGAGATGACGGATGCATTTGACGTACCTGGGGGAAGGTTCGATGCAGCGGTCGAACTCGATGTAGGCGGTTGGGGCTGGCCTGTTGAGTCGGGGCTCTGAGATTGTACGCCGTTGCCCTGGCTTTCAGACCCGGGCGAGGATGAGGATACACTGACAGGAGAACCGTTGTCAACCCCGCCTGCGGGTGGTGCAGCAGCCGACGAGGGCTGTGGAGTTCCTGCCAATGAGCTTCCTGGGGTGGTGATCAAATGAGGGGCTTGAGAAGACACGGGGAGATTGGCTGTGCTACTACCTGCGGATAGAATGGAAGTTGCGGAAGGTACTCCAGGGAGCACAGGAGAGGTGACAGCTCCAACTGTTGGAGACAAAACCGGAGCAGCCAGCGAGGTCAAGGCGGTCGACGCGGCTGTCTGAGGGCGAGCGGCAGAAGCACCTGCAGAACAGGTTGTGTAGATGAAGGTGGGGGTTCCATTGGCGAATTCAACCATTGTGCAAGGGAAATTAGCAGCCGTGGCCGAAGGAATCGTAGCCTGAGTGGGAGCACCTCCGATGGTAGAGACTGGGGCAGCATCTTGAGTGAGTGCATTGATGAGCGAGCCAACAATACTGGGCACAGTGCCAGCCAAGTCGCCGGGTAGTTGAGGTGCATTGAGCCCACCAAGGTCGACCGAAGGCGTTGCAGCGGACAATATAACTGAGACAGAATCAAGGACGCCGTTCAAGTTTGACAGTGGTAGTGAGCCGGGGACGACGTTTGAGGTAGGCAAGACAGCGAGTGGGATTCCGGGAGCAGCTGTGATGACGCCAATAGCCGCCGAAAGGGCAGTAACCGTAGGGAGACTGCCAATGACAGGAACTCCGTTGTTGATAACTGCAGTGACCTGCGAGACGGGGATCCCGCCGCCAATTGGTGTTGCCAGAGGATTGAGAACACCAGTTAGGCCAGGAAGAGAGAGGGCAGAACCGGCAGCGCCCCCTACGCTGACGATAGTGCTGACGAGATTCTGGACCGGATTCAGCAGTCCACCGCTGTTTGGAGACTGCCCCGCCTGACCGTTCGGGTTGGCAGTAGGAAGGCTAAGAGGTCCGCCAGGCTGAAGGATTGTGGGCACAGCGTTGGAAGCGGCGGGCAGTACGTTGCCAGCGGTGGCACCTCCAATGGCTGCTGTCAAAGAAGCGATGACTCCAGGAATGACCTGGGTAACACCGCCCAGAGGACCCTGTGGTTGATTGTTGGGTACAGCCGGAACAGCGGCAGGCAGAGGAGTGGTGATGGCAGGCTGAGCGAGATTGACAGGCGAGGTAGATTTACCACCATCGAAAATACCCCAAGGGAGACCCCAGGGAGCGCCTTGAAGCTGTCTGGTTTCGACGTCGGTGTCCCTCCTGGCCAGGTGGTCGGCGGCGATGTCGTTCCGGATCCGTGGCAATGCTTGGGAGACGGCCAATGCCGTGGAGGAGGTAAGCAGGATGAGGCCCATGCCGATCATTGTCTGGCTCTGCCATTGTGAGGGACCCGAAGGACCGCGGAGCCGCATGATGGGAGATTTCTGCTAGAATAGCAAGGGAATAGAATGAGTGGAATGACTCGATGCGTTTCGAAGAGCACTGCGAGAGAGAGAGAGAATGAAGGTTCCAAAACTTGGGGTCCAAGAAAACGAGCCAAAATTGAAGCGAAAGTGGGATGTTGGTGAGGAGATGGGGATTTGTGTGTGGAAGAGGATAAGAAGAAGAGGTCGAGGTTTGGAGGGGAGAGTCGGGAGTAGATATGGCTCGACATGCCGGGCGCATTGTGCTGCTTCCATAAGAGGGACGACGGCATGAGAAGGAAGGCAGGTAAAAATGCGAAGAGGAAAGAGTGACGATATGAGAGCGACATTGCAGCTTCCGCGGGATGTTGGGTTGGAGGGCAGGAAGTTATCGTCCTCCTTCCCAGTTCCGACTCACGGCGGAAGAGCGGCGATGTTTCTCGACGCAGGCACGAACACACCCTCCTGCCGCCGGAACTCCCGCGGTCCGATGTTGATCCTCCAGCGTCCCTGCCTCTTGTTTTCGTAGTCATAGTTCAAACATATTCCTTCCGCTCCTTAGGTCCATTCCCACTCGAGCTGTCTCTTGCCGTGGTGTCTTACCAGTGGTAAGTGAGAGATGAGGTGAGCAATATCATCGTCGACTATGACAGGGAGAAGGAACTCATGAACGCTTATTATGAAGGCCTCCTCCGTGGCCAATACCTGCCTACCTGTTCAGGTAACACAAGAGCGTTTCCCTCAACAGCCCTCCTTCTTCCAAGCTGCCAAAAAGGGATGAGCGCATGTAACCATCGTCTCGGAGTCTTTCTGCTGGCACTTGGCCAATTCGATTCCTGTATCAATCAATAAGGTATCTCACGAAAAGTCTATACCTCGCGGTCGTCAAAAGTCGAGAGGGATCCTGCCCCTATACCTCCCTACCCTGTCATGATGCCGGGCTCTGCCATGCATGCCATCATGGATAACTCCTTGGAAACCCTTCCACCCCAGTCCGTCGCCGGACACGCTCTAAACGGCACCCCCGCGCGCGCCTACGCCTTGTCCTCCTCCTTGCCCCAGCGCTGCGTCTCGTCGCCGCCCGTCCACTCCTTCTCGACGTAGCCGAGCTGGCTCTTGACCTTGTCCACCGTCCCCTTGTCACCCGTGTTCTTGCCAATGTTGTCGCTGGGAAGAAAGAAAGACAGTTAGCACGGGTCCATTCGGCCTTCTCATTTAAACGGACCACAACCCCCTTCCCCCCTTAGGGGAAGACGACGACGACGACGACGACGACGACTCACCTGATCTTGATCGCCGGCCGGCCGTTGGCGGAGCTCAGCTTGATGACGATGTTGAGCGGCACCGACTTGGTGCCCGTCTTGAGGTGGGTAAAGTCGTTTGTCAAAAAGGTGCCGACACCAAACGTCGGCGTGAAGCCCGCCTTCTCCGAAATGGCCTTGTACTCGAGGCACCGCTCGATGTTGAGCGAGTCGGAAAAGACCATCGTCTTCTTGTCCTTGATGCCCTGGCTGTCGTAGTACTTGCGCAGCATCTTGACGTAGTCGGCCGGGTCGCCCGAGTCCTGGCGCACGCCCTGGAACAGCTCGGCGTACGTCAGCAGCCTGCTGCCGTCGGCGGTGCGGAAGCGGCTCTCGTCGCCATCCATCGAGTGCACGGGCTGGCTAAAGGCTCGCAAGAAGTCGTGCGTGCCAAAGGTGTCGGTCAGCGCGATGCCGAGCTTGCCGCCGAAGCAGCCGACCCAGTACCGCAGCGCCAGCTCGGTGGCGGCCTTGTAGTCGTCGTGGATGGCGGCGATGCCCATGAACCACTCGTGGGCAACGGTGCCGACGGGCGGGATGCCGAAGCGCATGGCCAGGTGGACGTTGCTGGTGCCCGTGAGGCGGCCAGCGAAGCCCTTCTGCTCGGCCTCCTTGCTGGCCTTGACGAGGCCGCGGAAGACGAGGGCCTGGGTGTGGTAGTCGCGGCGGCGGCGGGTGCCGAACTCGGAAAAGGTGCAGCCGGCCTCGAGGAGGCGCATGCCCTTGGCGAAGGCCTGCTCCTCCTGGCCCTCGTAGCTCCAGTCCGTGTCCATGAAGCGGAAGTAGGCCTCGGAGGTCAGGGCGAGCAGGGGGATCTCGTAGAGGATGGTCTCGAGCCAGGCTCCCTTGATCTCGACGTGCAGGTCGCCAATGTCCGAGTCGGCGCCCGTGTCGTCGCCGACGGGGTGGAAGGTGGCGACGGCCTGCTCGCGCGGGCGCAGGCGGAAGTCCTTGAGGAAGTGCACATAGTCGTCGGTCAGGTAGTCGCAATGGGTCTTGAGGAAGCGGTACTCTTCGTCCGAGAGGGAAATGTTGCCGAGCTCTGTCGTGCGCGGGTTGGGTCAGTCGTGGGAGCTTTTTTTTTTTTTTTTTCTTCAAAACTTTTGTTTTATTTTTTTGGGTTGAAAAACCCTCGCCGCCTTGCCATGGCGGGGGTTTGGAGGGGTTGGAGGGGTTGGAGGGGTTGGAGGGGCTGAGTTCTTTTTTCTCACTCTGGATCTGGTCCTGCAGCCAGTTGAAGGCGGTCCTCGACAGCTTCTTCTCGGGGGTGCGGTTCGTGAAGGCGTAGGTGACGGGGACGTCTTTGAAATACTTGAAGACGGCGCATTGCATCGTCAGCTTGTAGAGATCGGTATCCAGGAAGGATATGACGCCCTCGGGGAACGGCGACGAGCTGTTGAAATCCATGGTCGCTAGTTTCGCTGGGCGGTGTCGATTGCGCAGCAAATGTCGATCAGCGTGTGTGTATGTGTGTGTGTGTGTGTGTGTGTGTGTGTTGTGTTTGTTTGTTTGTTTGTTTGTCGGTCGCAGAGCGATTGGCGACAAGAGTCTGCAGAGCCAAGGTCGGAATGCGCGTGTCACCAGCGAGCGCGCGATCGTGACAAAGCTTGGAGGGGTAGGAGGGGGGAAGGAGGGAAGGTGGGGAGGGGAGGGAAACGAAAGGATGTACCGGCAGTGTATGTGGAGGGGTTGAAGGGGGGAGGATGACGAATGGACGGGACTCTGCAGCAGCGTTACGACACTTTTTAACCCGCGAGCCTGGATTGTAGACTATGAGTACAGCTATTGATTGATAAGACATTCATGCTACTGCCGGTACACACTGGCGCGAAGCTGGTTGGCAGGGATCATGAGTTGCGGGAGTTTCAAGGCCATGGGGTTTAGTTTTAGGTACTATTCCTGGTTTGCGCATAGTTGAGAATCATGTACGCATTACCTACCGGTAGCTAGGTAGGCAAAGGAAGCGGGATCGAGCGGGCCGAAGAGGCGAGAGAGGGCCATGGCCCATGGATCCTGCACGTACTGGTAGTAGGTTAGGTAGACACGCACTATCAGGGTGGCAGAGCAATCTTGTACGAGGACAACTCGGAAGTTGGCAGAGGGAGGTCCATCAGTTGTGGCAGCCAGCCGATGGACGCTCAAGCCACATACTGTGGAACACGCGGCGGCCGATGGTCTTAGTGAAGATACGTACCCAAGCACAGTGTCATATTATGTAATCAGACATGACACACATGGCAAGGCAACGCACGTGAGTGTTGTGCTTGACTTGACTTGGAACACTCGGAGAAGAAGACCAGAAGTGGCAACCAAAAAGTAAAAGAGAGAAAAATATCGACGAAATACAGCACTTACTCCCCAAACAGAACTACAAGAAACTGTCACCCCATTGAGCCCTTCATCGTCATGGAGGATAATACATAGGTACATACCGTAGTACCAAGTACCATCCTTCTTGGCACTCTCTCTCGTCCTCTCAGGTGCTTCCCGCCGGTGGGGTGGAGGGGCATCTTAGAGCACAGACCACACCTTAAATTCTTTTTTTTTTTCCTTACTTTTTTTTTTCATCCTCCGACCGCCGACAAAACTTTTTGGCAGCCGCGAGAGAGAAGAGGGAAAGAGAGAAACAAGCTGCGATCGTCAACCCTCTCGCCAGCCTCACCACCACGTCTTCCTCTTCCTCCTCTTTCTCCTCTTCCCACCCCTCCCACGGCCGAAGATTTCGATCCCTTCCTCATCGCCGTCTTGTTCATCAATCCATTCGGAAGCGAACTAGCTCACCGTTACCACCCCCAATTGACCACACGAAGCACCGACCGTCCGGCCTCGAGGCCACCACGAAAACACCACACATACACACACACACACACACAACCTCGTTCGCAATGGATCTTCATCGCTGCCGCTTCGTCCCCTACCCCCCCTCCGCCATCAACGCCCTCGCCTTCTCCCACCCCGCCGCCCGCACAAAGGCCCAGGCCGCCCTCTCGCGCCTCGCCGTCGGCCGCGCCAACGGCGATGTCGAGATCTGGAACCCCCTCGCCGGCGCCTGGCACCAGGAGACCGTCCTGCGCTCCGGCGCCGACCGCTCCGTCGACGGCCTCGTCTGGGTCAACGACCCCGCCGACGACCGCGCCCGCCTCTTCAGCATCGGCTACACCTCCGCCGTCACCGAGTGGGACCTCGCCGCCGGCCGCCCCCTCCGCCACGCCAGCGGCCAGCACGGCGACATCTGGTGCCTCGCCGCCCAGCCCCCCGCCGACCCCCAGGACCCCGTCACCCGCCTCGTCGCCGGCACCATCGACGGCATGCTCGCCCTCTACTCCCTCGACGACGGCGACCTCCGCTTCCAGCGCCTGCTCGTCAAGTCCCCCACCCGCAAGGCCCAGATGGTCAGCATCGCCTTCCAGTCCCGCCACGTCGTCGTCGTCGGCTGCTCCGACTCCACCCTCCGCGCCTACGACATGCGCAACGGCTCCATGCTGCGCAAGATGGCCCTCGGCGCCGACCTCGCCGGCGGCGCAAAGGACATCATCGTCTGGAGCGTCAGGGTCCTGCCCTCCGGCGACATCGTCTCCGCCGACTCCACCGGCCAGGTCTGCATCTGGGACGGCAAGACCTACACCCAGATGCAGCGCATCCAGAGCCACAGGCAGGACGTCCTCAGCCTCGCCACCAGCGCCGACGGCTCCGCCATCCTGAGCGGCGGCATGGACCGCCGCACCGTCCTCTACAAGAAGACCTCGGGCTCCGGCGCCAGGTGGGGCAAGGTCTGGAGCAGGAAATATCACGACCACGACGTCAAGGCCATGGCCTCCTTTGAGAGCAGCAAGATGAGCGTCGTCGTCTCGGGAGGTTAGCAGTCCTTTCTTTTTTTCTTTCTCTTTCTATCTTGTCTTTTCCCACTCGTCTACGCATCTGGTACAGCCGCTAACTTACTTTCTTAACTCTTCTCCAGGCCCTGACGCGTCCCCCGTCGTCCTGCCCCTGAAGGAGCTCGGCCGCGAGAACCACAGAACCCTCTCGAGCCTGCCCCAGTCGCCGCCCCTCGCCAGCGCCCCGTCGGCGAGGATGGTCGTGGGCTGGTGGGACAGGGAGATGCACATCTGGAAGCTGCAGAGCTCCTTCGACGGCCTGTACGACGGCAACGCCGCCGCCGCCGACGCCAACCTCGAGAAGAACCGCAAGCTCCTCAAGACCATCCTCGTCAAGGGCGAGTCCAACATCACCTCGGCCGCCATCACCCACGACGGCTCCCTCATCGTCGCCGCCACCGGCACCGACGTCAAGGCCTTCCAACTCCGCCACCAGAACCCCACCCGGCCCTCGGACGTCAAGCTCGCCTCCGTCGCCGTGCCCAAGCCCCTCGCCAGCCACGGCGCCGCCAAGGTTGTCCTGTCCCCCGACGGCGCCTGGCTCGCCGCCGTCCAGGACGGCTCCAAGGTCCTCGTCGCCAAGGTCACCCGCGACGGCGACGACAACACTCTCACCATCCAGAAGCCCCGCTTCGTCAACCGCCTCCGCCGCAACATCCCCAAGAGCCAGGCCTTGGGCGGCCTCGGCAACTACGAGAGGAGCATCACCCAGCTCACCTTCTCCCCCGACGGCCGCATGCTCGCGTCCGCGGACCTGGCCGGGTACATTGACACGTGGGTCCTGCAGAGCGCGCAGGACGGCGCCGACGCCGCGTCGGCCTCCGACAGCGACGAAGACGACGACGACGACGACGAGTCGAACAAGGAGGATAACGCCGCCCCTACCGCGGACGAGCGCTGGGTCCGCAACCCCCGCGCCGCCCTCCTGCCCAAGCTGCCTGCGCCGCCCGTCGTCCTGTCCTTCTCGGACGAAACAATCACCACCGACGGCGCCTCCACGACAGAGTACACACTCGTGGCCGTCACGACGTCGTGGCACATCCTCGCCTTCCACCCCGCCGCCGGCTCCCTCACCTCGTGGTCCCGCCGCAACCCCGTCTCCAGGTTGCCGGCCACGATCCGCGACACCCGCGACCTGGCCAAGGGTCTGCTCTGGCAGGGCCCGCGCGTGTGGATCTACGGCGTGTCCTTCCTCTTCATGCTCGACCTCTCCCAGGACCTCGCCGTCCCCACGGGCGCCGCCGACCCGGAGACCGCCATCGTCCCGCAGCAGCAGCAGGCCGGCACGAAGCGCAAGCGCAAGGGCCCCGAGAGCGGCGCCGGCGCGCGCATGGCCATCGGCGCCATCGTCCCGCACCAGGTCGACCGCTTCGTCGGCTCCAAGGCCTCCAAGGAGTGGCAGGACGACATTGAGAAGAAGCTCGCCCGGGACTCGGACGCCATGGAGGTCGACGGCGCCGGTGCCGGCGAGTCGGGCCCCGGCGACGACTCGGACGACGACGGCGATGACGGCAGCGAGAGTGAGGGCGGCGAGCTCGCGGCCCTCCGCAACCGGAACCAGGAGACCCAGACCGAGGAGGGCGCCGAGGGCAAGACGCGGTGGTGGTACACCTACAAGTACCGCCCCATCCTCGGCATAGCGCCCCTCTCCTCCGGCCCCGCCGCTGCCGACGCCGACAGCAAGACCCCCTCGCTCGAGGCCGTCCTCGTCGAGAGGCCTATCTGGGAGGTGGACCTCCCCGAGCGGTACTTTGGCGCCAACGAATGGGAGCGGTAAAGAGGGGGGGCCAGTATCCCTCCCCTCCCCACTGGGAGACGCTGAAGAGGGGGGCGGTAGAGACGGGGAGGGCCAGACGAGGAGAGGCGTGGAGCACACGGGAATCACCGCTCATCGGTCGATGACCAGGGAAGGCGAGGCTCTCCTTTCCCTGTCGCTCCCGAAGTCATCACGAGCACCGACTATTCCGCGCGTCACTCCGGCCCTTCTCGGCGCTACTGCTCCCACTAGTCTCCTCGTCTTACGCGCCGTCGTCACGGAAGGGAGGGGTGGGGTGGGTGGTTTGCGGGAATTCAGGGACGGCGTATCAAATGTATCTTTCACCTCGCATGCAACCACAAACGCAACATAACACGCCATCTACGGCCTCATTGTCCTCCGCGTCTTACTTGGATGAATGTGTGCCACGGGGACATCCCAAGACGGGACGTCGTTGGACACAGTCGTGGGGACTAAGGAAGGAAGTGGTGGACTACGGAACAAGGTCGGGGAGATGTCTTGGTGGGGAGGAGACTGAGAGACAGAGAGAGAGAGAGCAGACGCAAAGGCCGCGCACGCCCCACGTCTGGGTGAAAAACGCGGCAGTATGATCAGTCCCCCCCCCCCCCCCCTTTTTTTTTCTTTTCTTTTTCCTTTGCTTCATTTTTCCTTCCAAATCTTCTTTCCCATCATGCTTCGAGTCTCAAGCGTCAGTAAAAGACGTCCTCCTCGATGCTCGGGTATTGTCGCGTACACTCTGCGACCTCGAGAGGGGGGGGACCGCCTTGGAATTACGTATCTTGGGTGTGTATGTACTGTTTTTATGTCTATACAACCTCCACGCGTGTAGGTCCCGGGTAACATTTCTGTCTCTCTCTCTCTCTTGTGGGTTAGAAAACAGGGGAAAAAGGGTGCTGGACGGGGATCGGATATCGGAATTAGAAAAAGTCGGTTCGTTTTATTTTTAATTCTACAATCTTGTTTACACGTTGCTTTACACGTTGCCTTACACGTCTATACGTCCACACGTCCACACGTCCATTATTCAACGCGGAGATTTTAAGAAAACCCTCGTTTCCGCGGAAGGGTATAAACACGAGGAAAAGAAGTATAGAGTCCCCCCCTCGTGGGACATACCATCAGTCATCAATGACACACATACGCCCCCCGTCCGAAGAATATCGGGGGAAAAAGAAGTTAACAACAAGTGGAGAGGGAGGCCGAAGAAGACGTGATAGTTTCTCATACCTCCCCAGGATATGGACGTCTTGGCACCAACTCGCCAAAGATATCCCGAGAGTGTCCCGGCCCCAAGCAACTTCGTATTCCTCTTTGTTTCTTATATCTCGTTATCCCCTCCCCAGCGCGCTTCCCTCCATCCCTCCAGTAAGTTCTCTTGGCTCGTCGATCGACCAGCAAGACCAAAGAAGAAACTTCTCCGGCTCACACGCACACGCCACGCGAGAGCAAAAGAGCCCTAGGTGCCCCCAGACTCTCACGCTAAAGGGTCCTCCCCCCTCCCGATCCCCATGGCGGCCGTCGAGGGTTAGCAAACGCGTCAACAGACCGCAGGGAAGGGGGCAGTTCAGCCATGGGCCCGGGTCGGTTGTTCGTCTCTTTTCTCGGCGACTTAGCACGCATACACACCCCTCTCCCCGCACCGCGCGTCGACGTCGAACCTACGCTGTCGATCGTAGTAGTGTAGACCTCGTAGGTCGTACTCTTGTGGACCGGAAGGAGGTAGACTCGCACACACTGCCAAGGTCCGGCAGAGGACGACCGGCGAGGTCAAACATTCCCACCAAGCAGCCCCGCCTCACTCCGTCCGTGTATACCATATCGCCATCCACACAAAGAAGATAACCCAATCCGGAACCCCGCGAACCTCGAACCCAATGCCCCTCCCAAAGGCCTAAGCAGGACCCTTTTTTGGGACCGTATATAGTGCGGGCGGCCGTAGTACGTTAAACATCACGTTCACACCTCGACATAGGACGCCCACGTAACCCGTATAGCCAACGGCGGACGAGCTTACGACTTTAAGCTTCAACCCAAAAAAGGGCGTTGGGCATACCTTGTCACCTTGGAAGTTCGGTCGCCCACATGCCTAATAATCTCGATACCTTGTCTCGTCTGCCGCCGAACCCCCTTCTGCCGTCCAGAGACCACACCCAGAGTACCAAGCGGAAAAGGTCGGAGAAACGTGCCCCCACAACCCGTCGTCCGGTGTGCGGCGTTGTCGTCGTCGTCACCTCGGGGCGCCAAAACCTACCCGTGCTGCGTACACACAAGACTTAGACGCGGAAGCCGCCTCATGATGATCTCCCGGCGGGCACACACACACGGGCGTAGAGAGGCGCGCGCTCAACTTGGCGTTCCGTCTCCTGGAACGAGAGTCCAAGGCCCGCTTGGCATCGTGGCCGGGGCTCGCAGAGCTCACCCCGAGCCGACGGCACCTGCCGTCCGCCCACAGCCGGGACGAAGATGCCAAGAGCCATAGGCTCCGTCGATATTGCCAAGGAGCCGGACGAAAAAGACCAGATGAAAGGGTCCAGATATACCCGGTCGTGGCTCGCAGCCCAGGAAGGGCCCTTTGCCCGGAGGAACCAATACCTTGCTTGATAACTTGCCGGCGGGCTTTAAGCGAGCCAGGGCGAAGAGAGAAGGCTTTGAGCAGTTCAGAGGTGGATTATCCAACACCGCTAGCCGGAAAGCCAGTCCTGCTTTGGCAACAGTCTCTGTTCTCTAAAGTGGTGATCTACAAGGATTAGAGACCAGGAGGGTCCAGGGTACGCGCGTCCCGCTGGAGGTTTCTCTGCTCACCCCCTCCCTTCGCACAACCGGCGCGGGTCCAGGTCAGACCACGCAAGCAGCCCCAGCGTACTGAGTAGCGCCAGGTGGAGCGTGGGAGAATTAGAGCACTAGATCGGTCGGCAGCGGCTTCTCTGCCGTTTCTTTCAGGCACATGGGGAGACAATGGGTAGGATGCTTTGGGAGACAACTGCCCCGAGGCCGGGGTTGCTCAGGCCATTCCACCAACGCAGCGCGGCAGCCGTGTATTGGCAAATACAAAAGATCCGCCGGAGCCGGCAACTTGGAGGAGCGACGGCTGTGGGTAGCGGTGAGGGAAAGGATGGAACAACCAGAAGCCGAGCTTGGGGAGAAACCAAGAAGAAGGAAAAATGACAATTGAGAGCTTGCAATCGCGGTGCGTTCGTCAGTTGGCCTTGGAATCCCAATCACCCGGTTTCATTGATGAAAGAAGGGGCCAAACGGAGTCCAAGAGGACGTTGGTGTACGTAACCCGCGGCGGAGTCCAAAATCTTTGACGTTCTAAAGCTTTGGGTAGACGACGGACATGAGTCGAGGTCTCGGCACTCGCGACGAGACATGATGGACGAGCAGGGTGGGAGGATTCGTGCTTCGGTTTGGTGTAGCAAACCGCGTACGTACTGTATGTGGTTCGGAATCCGGATCTCAGTCGAACTGCAAACGATCCGGCCAGCCCCGGAATGAATCGGGCGACACTTGCCGGCCTTGAGACGGGTACACTGCAATATGTTTGCACATCTGTCAAGTTTCTGGTGGACCGTAAGAGGATGTCAATGTCGTTGGACGTCGTTCGTCCCATCGTGGCCCTGTCTTCTCGTCAAGCAGTTCAACGACACCGGAGGAGCCTTCCGCCGGCGAACCGAGCCGCCTAGTAATGTCTTTTCCATGATGCCAACCCGGCCACTCTATGCGGATACAATCCATATGTGTACTTGTCTCTCAAACCATGATTCGAACACATGGACCAAATTTTAAATAACGTGCGACTTCTGAGGGCGGGAGGTGAGCGGCATGCAGCAACGGGCCGGCAACCTTGGCAAGTATGCCGAAATCCGTCGTGGAGTGAGGAACGAGTACGGTAGGTAGGCCACCAGGAAGCTTGGGCGCCGGTACGGTGTGGCCCCCCTGCTCGACGGTCGTGTCTTGTTGCTCTCTGATTCGCGAGTAAGACGCGATGGGGGGAATCGAGGGCCGGTCGTCTGCGAGTCTGTCTGTGGCAGTTCGAGACGAGGAGACGGGAGGGGAGCGGTGGTGCAGTCTGATGTGGGGTGGCAACGGGGTTTGGAAACAACACGCAAGCCGCCATTGGAGCACCGACGTGAGACAGGGTGGATGACGCGTCACTGAGCCGCTAAGGCACACGCCCAGGGGTGTCGGCGCATCGAGCACGCACCCAAAGCTGTTGGCCAAAGACGGCCATCGTGGTCGTCGATCAGGTAGTTCTGTTCCAGACTCTGGCGAGTCGGTCGAGTTGTACACTATCTGGACAGTTGGGAGGGCCGCCGAAAAGACAGTGTGCGATTTGGAACCAGCCGGGATACTGCACACAACGGATATCCCTATTGTCCTTCGTGATGGAGTCAACTATCTTCAGTCTTGACTGCTGCCAAGTGCTGACGTTTGGTTGGGCCGATCGCCGACTACGACGTAGAGCGGATACAGCATAGGGACGACGACATTGGGGGGCTTCAGCTTCCGAACTATGGACGCTGATTCGTCATCCATCTGCCTGAGGATCATCTTCTTCGTGAGAGTGCTTCTTTGAAAAGAGTCTGGTATGCTTGGTTCGTCTCATCAAAGCCAATCAAGGCGTCCAGCCTACACGAGCAGAACGAGGTAGAACAATTAAGCAGGACATTGTCACCTAGCGAGGTCAGTGGGCAATTTTGACTTTGCGAGAACGATTGGCGAGCCCACTTGTTGACGCAAGCCAATGTAACAGCGAGGATTCGACATGTAATCAGTCTTGGATAGGGTGAGGCTCTCTCTTGGGAAGGGAGAGCTTCTCAATTGATGGCCCAGGGCAGCCGGGGGAATATCTGGGCAAGACCTAAACCCCCCCCCAAAGAAGCTGCGGCTCAGTGAGGGTTGTCCCAAGGACGGGCATACAGTCTTCAACGTCGAAGCCGGTCGGAAATGAGGCTATTCGGTTCAGTCATTTGCATCGTGCAGCGACCGAGAACAGCAGCGAGGTGCGGTGACAGGGGAGAAAGGCGACTAGCTCGATATTCGTACAGATACTTGCTAGGTAGGGACCAGGATCGGGAGGGGAAACCGAGGCTGAGCGGGAGGCGAATGAGGCAGAAACCTTGAGGCCGGGGGGTGTGTTTTCTTGGACAACCAGGACTTCCCGGATACGTCTGAAGGTGTGCCTGGCTGGAGTACACAGTAGAGTGCGAAAGGTCATCAAACCCTTGCGACGCTCTCGCCGGTGAAAGCAAATGGCCAATAGAAGGTGGAATATAGAAGACAGACTGTGAGTTGGAGAGTGTCGCATCACGTTGAAGCTTTTTTTCTTTTCTTTTTCTCTTCTTTTCCCCCGTCACGTTTCATTGAGATTGAGTCGTCATTATCGTCGTCGTTTGCGTCTGGGATGGGATCAATTTGTTCGAGACGCAACAACGGCCACAGACGAGAGGGTTTTAGGGGTCCAAGAAGGCTGCGAGAGACGCGCAATAGGCGAGGCGAAACGGCGCGTGCGACAGGCAGCGAAAGACAAGCGGCCGTCACGGCGTGGTATTCGCCCGCGGCACTAGAGCAAAGTTCCCCTTGTTACGGAGCCAGTAGAACCATTGTTGCAGCGACTTGTTGGGGGGGGGGGCGTTGGTTTGATGTTTGGGGGCGGTCTCACATGGCGAGTGCCTTGCAGGTGGACGAAACGAAATGTCGCGGTATTCGTCAGCGTCTTTTTATTTCGGAATCCAGGACAAGCGAGATAGATGGGTGAGGGCTTTGTGGCCAACATTGACACGAGTCGTTAAGCCTTTTTTTCTTTTCTTATCTTTGCATGTGGAAGATTGGCGACGAGGGATACTGGATTTGGACGTAGGGCCCAAGGCTGCCAGCACAAAGTGGAAAATGTCGTTGACCTTTAGCAGCAATAACAGCTGTAGCAGCGTCGCCGTCGGGGAGAAAGAAATGTGCTGCTTGTGTCGTCTCGACTGTCGGCACTCGGCGACGATGCCGTTTTGTTTGTTGGCTGTTTCCGGACGGAGCTTCGGTCGGCGCTTGACGGACAGCTTGCCCTTAGCATCGTGGCAGGGGATGGGACGTCTCTTTGGTGCCATACATACCTAGTTGCAAGCGTCTTTGGGAGGCGGGGGAGAGGTCGTTGGCGAAGGCTCGTCGTCAGCGTTCGACAGCTGGTGCCGGAGCAGCGGTCTTCCGTGAGCCTCTTCCCTCCTCAAGGTTCTAGTTCCAGTTACAGACGGCGGAGACACACGAGTCTGTCTTGTCTCAGATTGCGTGGGAAAGATGCCGTGGGGAGGGGAACAGAGCGCGGCGCCGTGCGTGCTGCGGTGCTGTGCTGTGTGGTGTTTGTGCTGAGGGCGAGGCTTCGAGCTTCGAGGGGGGGCAGCTGAGCCACAGATCCGGGATGGAGGGTTAGCCAATCCGAGGACGCGCATCCCCCCCTTTACCCTGTATGAGAAGGCGCAAATGTCTTGGCAAGCCACCTGGGCCTGGGCAGGCTTTGCTGGAAATAGACCTCAGCCACGCCTCGTCATCACGGTTCGGGGCTGCCAGACTCGGAACTCCTGTCACACTGGGGAAAAAGTGTGAGTAAGTGTGGTGGTGTGGTGGTGTGGTGTGTTTGTGTGATGTGGGGGGGGGGGGGTGTGACTTGACAAGTTCACAAGGTACTGCGGCGTATGTACTTGGTAGGAGGACAATGGGGAATGGGGGCCATCTGGCCCTGCCCTGCCTGGCCAGACCAGTGACAGCGGCTTTGATTAGGTACTGATGGAGAAGTACCGGCACTTTAGGGAGGTACCGGCGTCGTCGTCGTCGTCGTCGTCGTCGTCGTCGTCGTCCACAGTCCACAGTCCACAGAGTACCCAGTGAGTAAGCGGTACGTACCGCACCAGTGGCAGAATAGAATCCATCTTTCTTGCGTTGACCCCATCTCGCCCAGCCATTTGCTGTAAGTGGAAATGATGATATTCACAGAATGGTCAAGCTAACTGCTTCCAACCAGCGTACATTGCTCGACATAATGGACCTGCCGGCTAAGTAGTTTCTCTGTTGCAATCTGTAGAAAGTCACCCACAACCTGAAAAACACAGACAGACAGAGAGACAGACAAACACAGGCAGAGAGAGAGAGAGAGAGAGAGAGAGAGAGAGAGAGAAAGAGAGACTCGTTAGTGCCAAGAGAAGATGAACATGACCGCGCCGTCGTTGTCGTCGGCCCAAAACTATCGTGACCAACACTACACAACATACGTAGTATCAAGTGCGAGCGCATTTCCCCCCCAGTCTCCAGAGTGTAGTCAGGGTATTGCGTACACTATCCGTAGGTACTCTACTCTGGTACTAGGTAGTGAGTCTGCGCAGTAATAGCAGACGACCTACCGAGTCACCCCCCGCCCCCACCGTGGTCGTCACCGGCTAGGTTGCGTTGCCGTTGCCGCTGCCTGGCCTTCTCCGGATGGGTTTGCCAAGCCTTGCGTTGCTCTGGGAGGGGGCAAAGGGCCCGGGAGCTGGAACGGTAAGCTTGATATTCCAACCCTCTGGACAGTGCAACAAAGGCAACAAAGGCCTGGCTTGGCATTGGTCTGATATGTGGGAGGCGAGCGGAAGGTTCATCGATAAGCTTGTCTAATGCTGGGGGCCGGGAGGAGGGACACATAGGACGCATTTCGTCACCAGTGTAATCTGCATCTGTATGTGTACGTGGACCAAAGTGTAGAGGCGTGTCTGACTGCTCTGAGCTCTGGGCAATTGAGCGAGAGAAAGTGTGTTTGACAAAGCGAGTGAAGGGAAAAGTGGACGAATGATGGAAAAATGGACGTAGTGTCGTGGTGTGTGTACCTGTCTTGTACACATACTATGTACACGTACATACATACCATACCGTATCCGTACTTTGGCCGGACCCTTCCTTCCTTGCCTTGTCGTGTCCGATGCTCTCTTTCCCTCTCCCTTTCCCTTTCCCTTTCCCTCCCCCTCGCTCCAGCAAGGTAAGAGCAGTACCTACCTACCCAGATAGGCACTACGGTATGTACTTACTATGTGAGGCAAGAGCGGCAGCAGCAGCAAGTGGTGCGGTGGTACGTGCCGGGGCGGATTGAGCGGGGATCCACTCCTGGACCGATCTGACCCCTGCCATTGGTCCGAGTTGCGCAGCTTACGCGTAAACCCACCGTCCATGAGGAGAGAGGAGATCAGCCAGAGGGAAGCAGCGTGCGCGTATGCGGCCTTGCGCTGCTTCCTTCCTCTCTCTCTCTCTCCCGCTATTCCCCTAGCCCACACTCCCACGCCCCCCCCCCCTCCTTCCTCCTCGTCTCCCTCCTCCATGCGTCCCCCCCCCCCCCCTTGCCATCAACCTTGACCCCTTCCACTTCCCTTGTCTCTCTCTCTCTCTCTCTCTCTTCCTAGTACTCTGTAGTAAACCACCTGTTCTACCTAACTACGCTACAAAGCACTTACGCTAGTCACCCACGGTCTTCCCACCTTGCACCTTATTGTTGCTGCCCTTACTGCGTACGCACTCTTCTCTACCTACGTCTTCGCCGCTGACCAGGGAGATACACGCACTAACCCTACCTACCTAACGGGTACTGCTGGCGTACGCTTGCCTTGCGTTGCTTGCTTGCGTTGCGTCCGCCTTTCCTCTACGCAGTACACGCAGTATTCACTTTCATCCCCCCCCCCCCCCCTCATCCCGGCACGGCCCACTCCCCAAATCCAAATCGCACCCTCCTCTCCGCCCGCTACCACCAACTCTTTCAACACCCCCATCCCCTCCCAATCCTATCCCTTCCCTCTCAACACCGTATCTCGCTCGCCTGCGATTTCGACTCTTGATTTCTACCGACCGATAGGCCACCGGAAATCTCGTCAAGGGACACCATTCACGAGCGCCTGCGATCGCTTCGTTGACCAAAGAGCCGACTCGCCCCATGACCGACGCCTGAAAGACTCGACCGATCCCCAAGTCAAGACACTCTGGGCTAGCATCTCGACGGCAACCACACGTACCACTTCACCAACTAGGAAGAGACAAGGTCTAGCATCGCCTGGACTCGGTGGATGGACATCCAAGAAGCCAAACGATATCCAGAGCAGCAATCCGTCTCGAGTGGCAATTGACATCACCCACGACGTTACGAATTCTCCTGACCATCACCTACGCTGACGACGACGACAACGACGACAACGACGACGACTACGACGAAGACGACTTTCACTCACCCTCAAAACCAACTCACATCGCCGTCTTGGTCTGATCACCCAACGATTCAACGACTTGCCCAGCACCACGAGCGTTTCGTCACATACTCTCCGCTCGTCACTCCTTTCGACATTCCCGACTTCCGCACTCACCTCACCACCGACGACAACGACGAATAAAAAGACGACGGCGGCGAAATGGATGGTCACGGCTACCCGCCGGGCCAAGGCCCCCCCAACCCCGATGGAGAGTACGGCGAAGAATGGGCTCGCGACCTGAGGGTAAAATTCGAGTCGCTCCTCCGTGACAAGCGCATGACCGACCTACGAGCATCCTCTCGCCAAAACAGCCCCCAGCCAGGGGAAAGTACAAGTAGTACCAACCTCCGTGGTCTCGCATCACCCGGCTCCGGTCGCCCTTCGACGTCACACAGCTCAACGCCCATGCCGCCGACACCACCCGCCTACTCCCGTCATCTGCCCAAGATTCCCACCCCCCCTGCCGCCAACGACCGCGACTCGCAAAAGTTCCGCAACCTGATGATCAGCCTCTCTCTGACCCCGACCAAGTACGAGAACCCCGGTCTGCTGGACGAGGCCCTGCAATGTATACCGCTCGACCGGATATACGGCGAGGCCGAGGAGGAATGTCAAGTGATGCAGGCCGAGGCCGAAAGTATGGGAGATGGACGCAAGGCCACTTGGGGCTACCAAGATTGTGTCATCCGGGCCCTCTTGAGGTGAGTCTGCCTTTCCACCGTTCCCTGCCTACGAGGTAAAAAAAAGTCCGTCCTAACGACCAACCTTCAGATGGTTCAAGCGATCCTTCTTCACCTGGATCAACAACCCTCCATGCCCCGTCTGCCTTTCGCCCACGATAGCCCAAGGCATGACGCCCCCGACGCCCGACGAGAGCGCTTGCGGCGCACTCCGAGTCGAACTCTACCGCTGCTCGGCCGGCGACTGCGGCGCTTACGAACGATTCCCGCGGTACGGCGATGTGTGGCGACTCATCCACACCCGCCGAGGACGCGTTGGCGAATGGGCGAATTGCTTCAGCATGCTCTGCCGTGCCGTCGGAGGCAGGGTTCGCTGGGTGTGGAACGCCGAGGACCACGTCTGGACCGAAGTCTACTCGGAACACCAGAAACGCTGGGTCCACGTCGACGCCTGCGAGGAAGCGTGGGATAACCCTCGTCTCTACACGGAGGGTTGGGGCAAGAAGATGTCGTACTGCATCGCTTTTTCCATCGACGGCGCCACCGATGTCACTCGCCGATACGTGCGCAAGACCGACTTCGCCGCGGAACGCAATCGGTGTCCCGAGGAAGTCCTGCTCTACATCCTGAACGAGATCAGGGGCATCCGGCGCAGCAACATGAACAAGGACGAAAAGTTCAGACTCGAGAAGGAGGACAGTCGTGAGGACCGCGAGCTTCGAGGATACGTCATCAACTCGATTGCCCAGGCCGTTACCGATCTTGTTCCTGGCCTGCCCAGTCCGTCCAGCAGCGCGCCTCCCGCTCCGGCGCCGCCCAGGAGACGCGACGATACCAAGCTGCCTGCTGAGCAGCCTGGTCGCCAGACGGGTTCCGCCGAGTACCTCGCCGCGCAAGCCAACTCGAGGCACCACCGGTTTCCCCCGCATGACCCGAACCACCGCCGCGACCTACCTTGAAGTCTGAGCCGTTGTGTGTTCGTCTTCACTCTCCCCCCCACCACCCCGCCGACCTGAGGCCATTTCTTCCGCGTCTTGGCCATATCTACTACTTTTTTCAAGATACCCAGTAGATGCCAGGACCCACCCCCTCCCCAGGCCTCGGGGTTGTTGCCGGGTTCACTTGCCACAGTACAAACGGCTTTGTTCTGCACTTTTGCACAAGCACTATCCATCAAGGCAATGATAATATTTTCCACACCTAATTCACCTCCATCCGACCCACATTGAGAGAAGGGTAGGGGGAAATCAGCATCATAGATGGGCGCTCTTCGTCCCTCATGAGCTCAACCACTCTTCCGTCGAACTTATACTGTTATGTTCAGTCTCTTGATACCCCACGGGTTACTCGGGTTCGGAGGTACGGACTGTATCTACCACCACCTCATTTATTCCCTTTCCGTTTCCTTTGTTTTGAAAAAATACTGCGTTGGATATTCGCCGAATACCGGCGGCACAAGGCGTAACTACGGGGAGGGCAGGGCTTGCCTGGTCCCTTTTTATACACAACTCACCCCGTGCAACACACGAGGGCGGGCAGGAAAGAGGAAAGCCGGCGAGCGGGGTTGGAGCCCAAGGACATTGATGGCCCCATGCACGCGCCGAGCTCTCGTCTTGGTGGGGGTTAGGCGTTCCGTAAGAGGCTTCACATGTATGCTGGGATGTGTTACATTTTGAAGTCTCAGAGTCTTACAGTTTTGCATGAGCGATGAAAGGCACCAGACGGGCTTATTTTTTGTTATCTGGTCGAGTGGAGTTGACGACTGTAAAAGTCTTTTTTATCTGAACAGGATTCGTTGCCTTGTGGGCCTACGCTGGGAAGACAGAGACCCAGGGGCTTCGGTCCGGCGAGCTTGAGGAAGCTAATGTCCGTACAGGATTAGAAGCAATTCCATGCCAAAACATTTAAACTGTTACATTCTTGGACCGTCTAAGCATGCATTGTGATATCGTGATGATGGCGACTTGGGGCGGTGGTACCGGGGTGCAAACGCCTCAATGGTCTGTCGGTGAGCAACGATGACGACGGGGGACAACTGAAAGTGGGTATCGGTATCGGCATCGGTATCGGTAGACTCGGGGCGGTGGTTCAGCCGCGGCTCCGCGGGCGGTGTTGGCGCCGGGTTTGCCTTGAAGCCGGCGGGTCTCTTATACGGGGGCTCTTACGGGGGGCCGCCAAGAAGTGGCGGGCATCGATCGCATCGGGTATCCTTTGTTTGCCCGGCCTTCCTCCTTGCTCCTTTTCTCCCCTTTTGTGATCCTCTCACGGTGGGTGTCGTGTTGGTGTGGGAAGAGATTGCCTACAGATGGACTTTTACCACGTATGGACTTGTGATCTTTTTTGGTTTTCTTCTTGGTTGGTTGGTGAGTGAGTTGGAGAAGAGAGGCCTTTGGCTGGTGTGAGTGACGCCAGGTCTTGAGGTCTTTTTTTTGGGTTTGGTTTTGTGACTTCTTTGGGTACTCGGCCAGTTTGAGGTGGCATGGCAAGGGTTCGACGCTGCGGAGGGGCCCAGGTAGCCTCGAGGCTACCTGGGCCCCAGGAAGAGAACGGGGGATTTAGGATGATGATGATATGAGAGTGGTTCGGCACATCATCGGGCAGGGACTACGGACAAGGACTTGTGTGAACAGGTGAGGAGAGAGAGGTGGGAAGTCGACAAAGAGTGATGGACGTGTGTGTTGGCGCCTTGGCATTCCGGCAGTGCAACTGCGCCGAGGTGGGGGGAGGGGAGGGCCACGCCACGCCAGGACGGACGAGCGAGCTAAGCATCTAGGTGAGGTTTGGTTTGTGGCTTTTCCAACGTCTTATACCATATTGTCCGTCCCTCTGATCCGACGTGCGTAAGCCAACCTCAGTCGGGAGTGGGAAGGGGTTGGTTGGTTCATGTACACACATCTCCCCCTGGACTATCAAGAACTCGCGGGGGAATGAGCCGAAAGGGTTTCGACGTTGGAGAAGGGAGGGAGGGAGCGGGACATCATGCTCGATGTTCTCGAGTTGTTCCCACCGGGAATGACTCGGAAACAAGGGCTGGACAAGTGGAAGAAAAACAAGGATCGCTGCGTCTGTGTACGTCGTCGTGGGTCTGTAGGTATGCCTCGGGGTGGTTGGTGATCCTGGGAAAGGGGTGGGGGGGACAATCTGCCAAGTGCCAAGTCCGGCCGATTGCCGATGAACTGGCACGACCCGCCGGCGGAGCAGGAAATGGGAAGGCAAACCACAAAATCCTGCGTCCCCCCTCGCTCGATCGGTAGAGAAGCGCCGACCGGCCGGGTGGGAGCTATGGTGGTGAGGGTACGGCGGCCAGCCGTGTGTTTTGTGGACGAGCAAGCGCCGCGACGATTCAGACGCTCACGGGCTGCTGCTGCTGCTGCCTAGGGGACCGAAAGGTGTTCGTCGGCGGGTCCCGGGGTTCCGGAGCTTGATTACACGGGGGTACGAGGGCGGGGCCGGAGTGGCCGATCACGCGGTCGGTCTGTGGGGTGCTCTTCGCATTTGAGGAGTCCGGATACGCTATTCCGGTAGCTGCGGCGCAGGGTTGAACTTTTTTCTTTTCTTTTTCCCTTTAGTCATGGCGTATTATATATACCGTACGCGTGGTCGTTTGAGTATGTGTCTCTCGAGCTGACGTACTGGTGTATTTCAGAGGCGAAAATCCATAGTGTAATAAAGCGATCCCAGCCACCACGAGTTATTGACGGCTTATTGTTAGATCAGTGTTCGCAATCGGTTGGTACATCATACCAAACGAGCTGTGACAATTTTATTCTTGTTTTGAAAAGGGAGACATTTCCGACATGATTATTATATTTCGACATGCTATGGAAATCTCCGTCCAGATGAGTATATAAACACGCGGTAAAATGACTTATAAATGCCCAGACGAAGGAGATGCTTCGTACCTGGCGCAAACAGTTTCAGTCTCACATCGCCATTACACTCCGTTGACTCTGGCTCCGCGGATCCCCAAACCAGTTGGGAAACGTTGCAAAGATGGTAAATGCCAAAAGAAAAGGACAAGATGCAGTGCGACCAACATATCCACCTCGAGGCAACACACGACTAGTCAAACCTCTAGCGAACAAGAGCCACTGTTGCCAATCAATTTCATCAATGTGTGTCCCGACCAGCCGGCATCAACTTCGGCCACGCCACGCATCAGACCGGCGCCGCCAGCGCGACCAGAAACGACGATGCTTCGGAAGACCCTATGCTACCGATGCCGCACCGCCTCCCCTGACAAATGTGCCCAATCGGGGACTTGGCGGAGCTGGCCCGGCCAGTCGAAGCTGCGCCGGCCGTTGAGGCGTATCCAGATTGCCGAAACCCAGAACCCGACCTGGTGTCCCGAACCGCCCCCGTTTTGTGTGACCAGTCATTAGGCTTGCTTTCTCGCGGCGGCGGGTGGTAAAGGGTATGAACCCGAGGGCCGCGGGAGTTCGGGTGTAAAGGACTACCAGCACGCCGGGGAGGAGGAGGGGGAGGGGAAGGGCGCCTGTCAAATGTAAGGTATGTCGTATTATTGTACCGCTTCTTCAGTCATCTCGCCGCCAGACGGGAGGTCAAGGTTATGTATCCATTCTTCTCCGCATCGTCTTGAGACAAGGGAAAAAAGCTTGTCCTGTCCCCCCACCCCCATCCCAGATCCTAATAGCTTTGCCTAAAGCGTGCCGTGACTGATCGACTCGATTCCCTCCCGTCTCCGTGTGGGTTGCCCGTCGAAGATTTCCACATCCGTTGTCCTGAACGAGTCAATGACACGCATACATACCACACACATCAGAACGCGCAACCGCCACAAATGGCCGGCCACTTCCGCGGCTCGCTGACCGACCCACCCCGCAAGTCTTTCCCGGACCGGCCCCAGTTCTCGGGCTTCATGAAGCCGTGCCGCTTCGAGGGCGAGGTCCGGAACCTGGAGATCGTCGGCTCCGTCCCCGCCGAGCTCGACGGCACCTTCTACCGCGTCATGCCCGACCCCCAGTTTCCCCCCTTCATCGAGAACGACCTCGTGCGTCTGCCCCGTCTGCCCCGTCTGCCCCCCCCCCTCTCTTGTCGTCCCCCTCAGACCGCGTCCAAAGTCTCCCCCGTTCGGTCGAGTATCTCCCCCACCACCCCACAGTCAATTGGGAGTTGAGGCATCAGAGCTGATCTTTTCCACATGTTGGTGCGCGTAGTGGGTCAACGGCGACGGGAACGTGTCGGCCTTCCGCTTCCACGACGGCAACGTCGACTTCCAGCAAAAGTTTGTGCGCACGGAAAAGTTTGTCAGTGAGAGAGCGGCGAACCGGGCTCTCGTAGGTGGGTGGTTACCCCCTTTCCCCTTATCTCCCTCACCTCACTCAGAGCCTATATCTCCCTTCAAAAACCTACCGACGTTCAACCCCCCCCGGACTGACATGGACACCCACCAGGGATCTACCGCAACAAGTACACTGACGCGGTCGAGTTCAAGATCCGCAGCACGGCCAACACCAACGTCATATACTTCAACGGCTCCCTCCTCGCCATGAAGGAGGACGCGCCGCCGTACCGCATGGACCCCAACACCCTCGAGACCGTCGGCCTCTGCGACTTTGACGGCCAGCTGCCGAGCTGCACCTTCACCGCCCACCCCAAGCCGGACCCCGTCACGGGCGAGCTGGTGTGCTTCGGCTACGAGGCCAAGGGGGACGGCACCCCCGACGTCTGCTACTTCACCATCGGCCCCGACGGCACGTTCCTCGAGACGGTGTGGCTCGTGGCGCCCGTCGTTGGCATGATTCACGATTTCGCCGTGACTGAGAACTGGGTAAGGCTGTCGCATCGTAGCAACATTTCGTCTGGTCTAGGGCTGGCTTGGTCTGTTTGGCTCGGGCTAACCCCTCCGCCAGGTCCTGTTCCCCATCATCCCTCAGATCTGCGACATCGAGAGGCTAAAGGCCGGCGGCGAGCACTGGCAATGGGACCCGAACGTGCCCTTCTACCTTGGCGTCCTCCCCCGACGCGGAGCCAAAGGCAGCGACGTCAGAGTAGGATGACGACCGTCTCCCCGAGAACACTCAGAGAGTCTGACTAACATCCCACCTCCCTAGTGGTTCCGCGCGCCAAACGCCTTTCCCGGCCACACCACCAACGCCTACGAGACCCCCGAAGGCCGCATCGTCTTCGACCTGCCCCTGACGGACAAGAACGTCTTCTTCTGGTGGCCCGACGCCGAGGGAAACGCCCCGGCGCCGCACGACATCCGCGCGCGCTACGTGCGCTTCGACTTCGACCCCCGCGCCGCCTCGCTCGACCTCCCGGAGCCCGCCACCATCCTCCGCCACGACGTCGAGTTCCCCCGCATCGACGACCGCGTCCTCGCCCGGCCCCACCGCCACAGCTTCTTCGTCCTCATGGACCCCTCGCTCGGCACGGACCTCGCCGCCGTCCTGCCCGTCGCCGGCGGCGGCGCCCCGTTGTACAACGCGCTCGGCCACCTCGATCACGCCGCCGCCGCCGATGACGGCGCCTTCGAGCGGTACTACCCGGGGCCGAGGCACAGCGTCCAGGAGCCCGTCTTCGTGCCGCGCTCCGCGGACGCTCCCGAGGGCGATGGGTTCCTGGTCGCGCTGGCGAGCAACTACGCAACCATGTCGAGCGAGCTGCACGTCCTCGACACGAGGAACTTTGCCGAGCCCGTGGCCGTGGTCAAGGTCCCCATGAGGTTGAGGGTCGGGCTGCACGGGAACTGGGTCGACGGGAAGGAACTTCGATCTTGACGTCTGTCTTGCTCGATGGGTATATGTATACATAGTCATTCCAAGTCGCATAGCCCACTGTAAGCACAACCGCCAACACGCGACGGACTGTATGGTGTCTTTCCCTGGTATTGCCAACCGCGCGCTCGTGTAAATTCAACGAGGAAAAAAATATGATATCCAACCACCGTAATGTAAAAGATCATCCCAATCCCACATATCAGCCCTTGCTCTTGGGCTTCTTTTCCCTAGACTGTAGTTCCGATTGGCCGAAATCGATTTCGGGACCATGCAACCTCACTATATAGTTATTGTTAAACCATAATAACGAAGGGAGGCTGTTACCCAACTGACGAGCTGTCACCCGGTTCAACCGGCAACGTAGGTCTACCGTGGTATTGTGGACAGTCTCCTCGCTCTGTTCCCGTGTGCCGATTAGTATGCTCCTTACGATATTGATCATTCGACGGGTCATCGGAGGCCGTATAGCTGCAAGCACCGCGTTCTTGGCAGGTTGCCGTGCCCTTCTATCCGCTGCATCCTGCCGCGTTGGCATGAACCAAGACACCTGTTTAGACAGTACGGCATGATACTCTGGATCAAGACCCCCGAGCTGTGTTTTAGGCAAGTACAAGCCCGCTGTATGAACCCCAATGAAAACAGAAAAGCGGTCCAACGGCAACTAGTGGTCCTTGTTTACTTTCCGACGCAGTCATGGTGAACTGGTGTACTGGTCTTGGGAGGAGTTGCGACAAAGCTTCAATGTTACCAGTAATTGAATGTTGGCCACTTCCGGTACCGAGCATCTGGTAGCACACAGTCCGGTGATTCGGTAATCTACAAGTGTGCAAAGCTTTCTTACAAACATCTACCTTGGAAGTCAAGATTGGCCATTGAACCCTCTCGTGACGCAGTATTATGCGCCGGGTTTAGAACGCACATTGCAATCGAATACATCTCTTGTAGCCCTGGTATAGCATACGCAAGGAAACCAGGTAGAAAAAATTACTTTTTGTTTATCTGTATTTGTTCTAGGACCCTTAAAATCATAATATGTGTGACCAGTTACGTGACACATCTGTCCTGTGCCGCACCTCAATAGCTCGATACGGTTCCGATAGTGCAGACTGCCGAATCAGACTTTGCTTCAACCATGGCTGCATATGCGCGGGCGAATTATGTGGCAGGTGGGCGCCCGTACGGCGATAGCTCAGCCACAACCTTCGAGGGTTATTGCTGGTCCGTGGCTTCACGTAATGGCGATGGTGGCTCTATTGAACCTATTACGAAGATCGTGACAGCTTCGCGGGCTAGGTGGCGCTGAACGCCGGGGTGACTGATGTGCCAGCCATGTGTAATGAATGTGTTATTCACTGGTGGATTGGCAAACCGAAGTGAAAATCGTCGACGGCAGACGCTCTAAAATCACGATAAGAAGCCGTAGGCCCGTAGCATGACTTACAAACGCACTTTCATGACTGTCTGTACCATCAAGATCCCCGACCATTCCCATTGAGTGCTCGACATCAACTGCATTTGGTACAGACTCGGTATACTGTGACCAAGTTGAGGCATAGGTTAGGAGAACGATTGAGGTGGACCTCGGGAGCCAGAGGATTCAAAGGAAGACGGGAGTTCTTTTGCAAAGTATTTGGAGTAACAAGGATTTTCATGAGCAAGGGCATAAGAAACCGGTGTGATCTTTAAAGTCATATCCATTGGTAACAGTCATGTGGCCTAGCTCAGTGGTATTCCTATCCAATTAAAAAGAGCTCGCTCACGACATACTCATTAAAGGAGACCAAACAGCATTGGCCCAGAAGAAAGCTTGTAGGTTGTCTCCGCCATCGAATGCCCTGCTCTCATGAATCAACCGGAACTCCGTAGCCTGTATCGCAATGTGGGGGTGCAAGTTGACATTTGGATGTGTCTGCCTTGGCCCTCCCTCTTCCCAATGTAGCCTCGCCATGTTTTTGTTTCGGGAGTTGTCCCGATCTAAAATGCGTCGAAATGACAACTTTTCTACTGATGCAAGCGCGGTCCACAAAATTGCGGTTGATCTGTCTGACCCTGGCACAACCAGAAGGTGTGTTGCCATGCTGTAGATTGTTTGTGCTGACATCAATGAGGAACCCGGCGAAGAAGACCTATCGCTGATCAACTCGGAGAGCTTTAAATGAGATGTCCGAGATCTATACGAGGAGGAGAGAATGGTGAATCGACGGCTGATCATAAATGATACGGTATAAGCCCAGTCATCAGTCCCAAATTGCCGAGTGCCGCAGCTTCGATCCGGAAGCAGAGAGGAGGTTGAGGCTAAGCCAAGGCGCCAGTGAATGAAAGTCGTAGCGCAACGGGGCGTCTCAGCTCGGTATTTTATCTCCCAGAGGACAATCCCGCGACGGGGTGACGCATGGCGTTCGTCTTCGTCGCCCCGTCCGAACCTCCCTCCGCCGCATTCGTCGCTCGTCCCCGTCTCACCATGTCGGGGGGTCCCGGCCCGAGCACCTCCCGCTGCTGAGACGAGATCTCGTCGGATATCGCCCACTCGTTCTCTCATCTTCCCTGCCCCCTTTGCCAGCCTTCGCGTGGATGAGGAAACTATTCACACGCTCGCTTGCCATTGCGTACCGACCTTGGCGACCGACGTCGGCAGGTTGGGGTTTTCGTCGCAGTTCGTTCCGTCCCAAATCTTGGTGCAGAATTCTTGATCGGCCCATGGGGCATGGTACTCTGGCAGCGCCAGCGACTTTTGAACGGCGTCCAGGCTCTTCACGGAAGAGTCGTCTTCGTGCTTCTTCCCCTCGTGTGGGTCTTCCAAGCCAACCTGGCTAACCTGGCTCGTCGTCGCTTGGTTCCCGTGATCGCGTACCGTCTCTATCTCGACAACCACCTCTCTCGTCCTATATATCGCCATCTTGGGCTGACCATCCTCGGTTGTGGTAGCTGCGGTGACCGACGCCCTTCGGTCGATGGGGCCTGAGCTGACGGCTGCCACGTTCACACCTCGAAGCTTTGGTGCTCTTTTATTCGCCATATCGAGTTCGATCGGGTTGGTGTCGGCGCTGTTGAGTGTAAGATCGATGCCGCCAAAGGGCCGCCCTCTCGAATAGTGGGGTGATGGCAAGCTGTATTCTGAAGGCTGGTAAGAATTTCGAGTGGCATCAAAGTCTGGCGCGGACAATATGCTGATGTCGCGTTTCCGGGCGACTTTCCCAATGAGCTCGGCCATAGACATCTCAATCTTGAGCTTGACCATGTAAGCCAGGGGGTGGAACTGCATGTATCTGTATTCGATGGGTTAGCGAGGTAGTTCCGTGACGTGACCTTGATGCTACTGCAGAGATATCCTCTGACGTAAAACATCGTCGTCGTAGGGTATCCGCGTACACAAATGTGTTCTTGAGGCTCATCATGGCAATGATGAGCACATCCATGCTCAACGAGAATCCGATGATGAACATGTTGAACCGCGTCAGTCGCTTGTACTTGGTGAGGCCGTGGGTAACCAGGTTCTTCTGGACAATGCGGACGAAATAGACGTTGAGTGCCCCGTCGACGATGAGATAGATGACCTTCTCGCAGCGGTCCCACCATTCGTTGATCTCGATGTATCGGTCGGATATTTGCAGCCGAGCCGGGATCCATATGTTGTAGACGGAAATGTTGACGGCGGTGATGAGCACGGCAACGCCGAGCTTCAGCCGCCAGGAGCGCTTCGGGTTGTTGAGTAGAATAGCACAGCGGTTGAT
Source organism: Colletotrichum cereale (assembly GCA_034509685.1). NCBI lineage: Eukaryota > Fungi > Ascomycota > Sordariomycetes > Glomerellales > Glomerellaceae > Colletotrichum > Colletotrichum cereale. The sequence continues at coordinate 66,770 of JASUDE010000092.1, read as the reverse complement.
GATGATTTGTAGCAAGAATTGAACCTGCTCCAGTCAGGAAAATTGAGTACGAACGGGAACACGTGGGGGATCCGAACCTGAAGAGCCCATGTCGTCACTTTTGAGGTTAGCAAACTGTGGCAACGACAGAGAGGCGTGGGATTGAACATACATATGCTAAAATAGAATGCAAAACTGCGGTTTTGTTGAATCAGCATCAAGTTTTCGTATCGTTCGGACCATGAACTGCGCAGCAAGTCTTACCTTGGTGGTATAATGCCTCTGAGATACAACCAACATATAATACCAAAAATAGCACACACGATGATCTCTAGCCAGATCATCCAGATGTAGGCATTACGGTAGATGTGGCTGCCCTGGCGCTTGTACATGGCGGTCGTCTGCTTGATGGCCGTCCATACCGTGAGCCAGCCGAACCCGAGCGTGAAGCCCCAGGCCAGCGATGCAACGACCATGTCATCTTTGGAAACCTCTTCGAGCTTGAAGTGCGGGGAAAGAAGGCTGCCCATGATGAACCAGCCAGGACCTCATGGCAGCAAGAGGCTAAAGCGTCCTACAGATTATTCCGTTAAGCTCTTCATCGCCCAAAGAAAGGATTCAAGTCAGCCAGTGTTCCGACAGTCACGGGAAACAGATTTGGATGGAAAGGGGAGAGGGGGAAGAAGCGGACGAAATACAACACGTACAAAAAGGAAATCATGGTTGATGGAGAGTGAGCAACCGACGTCATGTATGTCCGAGAGAGGAAAGTCGAGGGATCAAAAGGGAAATAAGTTCTCGATCTGGCCTTGGGCGAAATACAAGTAGGCTTATTCGCCATCAACCCCCCAAGCAAGAGCAGCGAGCCGGACAGAAGGGGATTTTGCCGAAGCCCGACGCCGCATGTCTTTGAAGAGGCATATGCTTCGGGCACCAGCATGCCAGCGCCGGATTAGCTTTCTTGTGTTTGGGCCTCCTCGAGACATCGCGTTTCACGAGCGAGTCAGGGAAACGGTCCGCGGAGATCTGCTGGGGGATGGCGCTCGTCCACCCACGTGGGCGCGCTCATGGGGTGCCACCATGCCCAGCCTAGAACATTGGGGAAGAATCAACCCGGCCTTCTGCCGCGCAGGGATTCGCAACGCTGCAGCCCGCCGGCGGCTTCACCGTCCCTGCAGCGCCGCCCACTTGGGTAAAGCGTTGACACGTTGGAAATCAGCTAGCAGCGCCGGCTGTTCCGCTGGGAGATGAGGACCAGAGGCTTTTCTATTTGCCTGGCGGCCCTTTGACCGTATAGCATGCGCAGCTACGGGTGAGTAGCACGCGTGTTTCCCGCGAGTAATGCTGCAACGATAGAGTACAGATTCCTGATGTCACTGAAAGATACGGGAACGAGATAGAGGGGGATGATCGGCTGAGAGCGGTGAGGAGAAGCGCTGTAGGGCCTACGGCGGCTATCCCAGCAAAGTGTTATGGGCTAGTACACATTTAGTGTACAATAACTTGGGCTAGCGGCACTAGTGAGGGCAATTACCCCCCTTTGCAAACTTTGTGCCAACACGGAGAGATACGAGAGCTGAGGGAGGGAGGCTCTTGGGCTCGCGGGCAAATCCAAAGCTTGGCGTCCCAATGTCGAGGAAAAGGGTACCTAAATCTGTGCCGCTCGGAGAGCTTTGTTCTACCGCAGCCAGAAACGCAATGTCGAAAGGGGGAGGGGGGGTTCGACTAGATCCTCCCGCCGCGGAGTCCAGTCCACGGCGGCCGACTTGGTTTCGTACATGTAGGCATGTGGCACGTGAAATCCGAGGTTGGGATGCCTGTCTGCTGGCAATCGTCCTGACCAATGGGACCAACCAAACCGGATGACTCCTTTGCTCTTGGGGAGGCTGTTGAGTTGAGTTTCCTGATTCCTGATTCCTGAAGCTTCGGCTGAAACCTTTATTCGAGATTGGACCTTCCCTCCATACATACCTATACCCTCTTGAGCCCGCTGTATTCCCGAAGGCTGGAGGGGGATATCGGTCAGGGCTGAGTAAAGACATCGACAAGCTGTAACACCGAAAACCTCACAACCGGGGTGGCTTTGACAGACTCGCCCGACGCTAACAGGTCGCAACGTTTTCGTATGTCGCCTCGCGGCGGCATGCGTAGGTTTGTGTATCGGACCTGCCGTTTTACTTTCGGCGGCCAGATCTAGATTGATAATTGTTACAAATGAATTGGACTTGCGGAACACGATGGTAATGTCTTCGCGGCAACTTGGAGCCGCGTAGAGGCATCCTCTTTTGGGAAGGGCTGTAGTTGTCTACCCGTCAGATACATAACATCGGATCAGCACAATTGAGCCCAGTGTCAGTGCAGTCGCCAAAGGTCGCGGTAAGCCACCTCACTCTAGGTCAAAGGATGACTCAATATTTCGGTTATTGAACGCTTCGCTGAATCAGTATCTACAGAGGTGGCCCGGCAAATATGGCTTAACGACCCCTCGGGGGAAGGTCGGCAGAGCTTGGGAACCCCCGGAGTTGTGTAATGGCGCTGTCTGCTCATGCCGCTCCACGACGCGCGTTCGTGCCTATTGGCAGTTCTATATGGTATGCCTGTGTAAGCCGGATTGCCGGATTGCCGGGCGTCGGCACGTAGCCGAGGCCAGGAACATTTGTGTTATCTGAGTCATCACCCAAAGTCAATGAACGCTCTCAAAGCCCGCCAACGCCGGGACGATTCCTCCCCGGGGGGGCTGACCCGGCGCCGGCATTCCGTGGAGGGGTGGGTGGGAGCCGAGGCCGCGGGGGGAATCCCGCGCGGAGTGCAAAGACACAGCCGAAAGCAAAACCGGTAAAGAAGCTTCTTGGAGGACCTGCAGCAAGCTGACCGTCAATGATTTCGAAGCCCGAGTTTCAGGATGCAACGAGCATTTCCCATTTGCCATCTGGGCTCTAGGCTCGGCCCGCGGCCCAACCCCTTCTCGAGGTGAGGCTGATGGGCTAACGGAAAGCCCGGGCGAGATACCTGCAGGCTGCAGACGGTTCGACGGGCTGGAGAACTTGAACGGAACGAAACCGACTTTTTAGAAAGTCTGTTTAGGAGGCCGTGATGGTGCGTCTACCTAGATCACGGCACGTTGCGGGGATGGCCAGGGATCGGGTAGGGTAGGTGGCGGCCCAACACCTGATTCTTTCCAAAGTAGAGTTAGAACCGAGGCACTGGCGCAAGACAATTTGTCCATAGTGAAGCCAGTAGTAAAGGGGGCAAAATAGAGTTCCTCCTGGCATGTCTGTCGCATAAACTCTCACTCAAATATGTGGAGCAAAGGCCTTGAGCGAGTTATCGGATCAACAAGCTTGTTTGATCGTTCGCCGGCGTCGTCCTCCGATCCAATGGACGACAAGCACAGCAGGGGTTCGGGCTGCGCCGCCAAACTGAGTCGCCTGAGCAGTGTGTGCAGAATAAATCAGACGCTGAACAGCTAATCGGCATTCACTCCGACGTCTGTGCAGAGGCGCGCTCGTGTCACGGAGGAATACCTGAGCTCGACCTCGCTGGTTCGGGAATGCATATCGGCTGGCCTCAGGTATTAGTTGTTATCCGATGCGAGAGCCTAGCACGCTACAGCGTTTCTGGAATAAAGCACGGTTCAGCTCGAACCTTGCTCTGTTAGCAGAGTTTGGCTGGTTTTCATACAACAATCTCGAATACCAGATGGAGGTGAGTATAGGTCGTTGACACAGATCGTGTGGATGAACGAGGATACTGAGGGTGTCTTGTCAACCAAAGCGAGTTCGAAAACCAAAGGTGAGATGGAGAGATGGCGATCTCGAGGATTCCGCGAACAATCGTATCCGGCCCAGGCGTGTCTCACGGTGGCTGCTTCTCCGCTTCATCACCTAACGGGGATACTGTGGCCAGCTTTAGGAGATACGTGATCTTTCCGTCGCCATTCATCATTGTCGTCTACTCATAATACCTACTATGACCCTCCCTATGCTTCCATATACAGACACCGACATAACATATGTACTCTGCCGCATCAACCCTCTCACCAGTCGATCAGCTACAAATACCAAATGCGGACTGGCAACCGGCACCACAGTGCTGGTTGGAGTTTCCACAGAAACCCCACTGGCTACAGCATTGATTGTTGCCGTTACCCCTACAAGTCGCCTTCCCGGCACCGCACGATCCATCGGTCGAAGTCGGTAGTCCTGAGCCCCCGCCTCCGCCTGCGGTCGCACATGTGCCGAAGCTTGGTTGACACCCGGTCCCGCAGTACTCACTCGTCGTTCCGCAGTAGCCGTAGGCACTGCAGCAAAACCCAGTACCGCAGGACCCCACGCCGGCCCCGCAAGCGCCGGGCTGGCCGGGATTGGGATTGGGGCTTGGGCTAGGCCGGGTCGAGCTTGGGCTAGGTCGGGTCGAGCTGGTGAGCCGAGTCGGCGACGCAGTCGGTGGCAATGACGTTACTGGGGCCTGCTTGAAGGTTAGCTGGCGGCGACTAACTTTATTCCCTACCTACTCACTTGACAGCTCACTAGCCGCGCGTCCGCTGCAGCTCCCTGAAGCCACAACTTCATCGTGGCCTGGAAAGATTTGCCGTTGTATAGGTTACTGGCTCCTCGCGTCGCTTCCCATACGGCAACGCCTCCAAAGGACGGCCGGCAATAATATGCACTGATGAGGTTCTTGGCCTGAACTTGGGTTATATAATTACCTGGGTTGGCGGCGTCTGGCGAACCGGGCAACGTAATAAACACCTTTGCATCTCGACTCGGCGTGTTCGATAGCCATTGAACCCATGAATCAAAGGTGAATCCAGCCCCCTGGAACGATTGACCAGGGACGTAAGAAGGGTTGCTCGAGACCCACGTGGCGGCTGAACAGCTGGGGGTATTGTAAAACTGGACGAAGATCATGTCGAACTTGACCTGAGAGATCATGGTGGCCATGCTGGCGTCCGGCACAACACACTGCGGAGCGCCGGTCAAGTAGTACCGCTTCGTCGCTGATCCATAGAACGTCCGCAAGAGAGTGAGGAGGGCAACGTAGCCAACGGAGTTGTCTATTGGCTACGGTATCAGCTCGCAGTCGTCACAATGGAATATGCATCAGCACGTCGCAACTTACCTGTTGATGGATGCTCGATATCCATGTCGAACCCGTCAACTTCAACAGTCTGTCCGTTGTAGTCAAAGGGACGAGGTCCCGTCCAACTAGGGTCTTTGGGACCGAACATCTTCCAAAGGTATGTCGCCAGCTGCTCGCCTTCGGCCCGTCCCGTGAGCTGGTAGGCTGTAACTCCGCCTCCGAGGGACAGCAAGATTTTCTTTCCGTACTGCTGCTGACACACGGGAATTTGGGCATTGAGGCTTGGGCAATTCGATTTCAGCTGGTCTTTTGACGGATCGTTACCAGGGCCCCGATATACCTGATCACCACACCGGTTTCCAAAGTTGGTTCCCGGGTAGCCATTCGCTTGCGCTGGAAACAAATGAACGAACGCGAGGACGATTACATCAATTTCGGGTTGTTGGCAGTGGTAAAGCAGGTCGACCTGATTCGGACCTTGTCCCTATGGCACAGTTAGCTATGGTTTTGGGACGCATTCGGCAACTCAACGTCGCGGCCTTACGTAGTAGACAACGACGTTGTTCTTTGATGTTGGGTCGAAGGCTCCGAAAACCGAGACCACGATGCCTAGAATGGCGAGTGGGAAGAAAAGTCTCATTGCGATTGCAAGTATCGGGGTACGGGAGATTTGGCAGAGCTAGGACAAGAAGAAAAGATAGAGACCAAGCGACGTCTCGTAACAACTGTATATGCTGCAGCAGGCTAGAAGTCTGGGACGTAATATAGTTGTGATGACGTTCCGAAAGCAAGTAAATCCGTGAAAGTGCCTAGAAGACCTGGAAACGTGAGTAGGAAGTCCAACGACAACGACGTGGGCAAAGAAGTAAGGGCGCTTGAAGAGGCAATGTCGCTTTGGTTTATCCTCCTCAGCTTTGGGATCTTCTGAGCCGTTGCTTCTCTAAATAGTTACTGGATAATACAGGCCCTTTCTGTCTTTCAAGATGCAATCATAACCCCTCCATTGCGATTGCCCCGCTTCCTACGACCCTGCCACCAGAGCAAGTGTCAGAAAAGAAATGCTGGAGACATAGTCGGGGGTTCTGAACCAATATTATTGCCCTTGAAGAATCCGTGCCCGATACGAATGGGGCCGCCAGTGCAACTATCTCAGCCACGTTCCCCAGTTTCTGCAGGGCGGCCGATACCCCTTGACTCAGCCTGCCACCGAAGTCGATAAAGGGCAGAGCGCGTAAAGAGGCTGGGGGTTTCTTCATCGCGACGCGCATTGGAAACAAATGCATCGGCGAAGATTGATGCCGAATCTAAATCAAGATGGAAAGTCTGCAAGACTGTTCACTTGCATCATCTCGTTCTACCTCGGTACATCACGACGGCCGTGCCGTTCGGCGGTTTCGGTGGGTCCCGGTCACGAAACCGCCGAAAGCCCCACCGAACCGCCGGGCCAATGCTACCATCCGCCCGGCCGCGTGTTCGTCCACGCTTGTCCAGGCTCGAAAGCTTATAAAGAGTCCCCGACTTCCATCCAGCTGCATTTCCGACCATCACCTCCAATACGGCATTCTATACCACAACTCGACAGTCATGGCCCCCCTTCCCCAGACAATGCGCTCCCTCGTAGCGCTCAAGCACTCCGCACCGGCGAAGTGGGAAGTGGCCGAATTACCGCTTCCCACAATCACGAAACCGACGCATGTGATCATCCAGGTCCATGCCGCGGCGGTTATGAAGGGCGACTGCCAGAGAGCCGCAGGTTTCTTTACCGTTGTTTTACGCAACCAACCGTAAGCAACAAGCTTCAGCACACGGCCGTCGCTCACACTAATACTTGCTTCCTCCCAGTTTTCCGGCCAAGATCGGATGCGAAGGCTCCGGAGTCGTTGTGGCCATCGGTTCTGAGGTCAAGAGCCTCAAGGTCGGCGACGCTGTGTACGGCATCGCTTTCGCCCGTCCGGCATTCAGCGGGCCCGACCCGGGGTTCTGCTCCGAGTACGCTCTCGCCGATGAGAAAACACTGCTCCCCAAGCCTCCTCACATGACTTTTGAAGAAGCTGCATCCCTTTCGGCTTACACAGTCACCGCCTACCAGACCATCAAGTTCGGTCTGGGATTGGCTGGTGATGAGAGTCTCGAAGGGAAGACTGTTTTCATCCCAGGGGCCTTGAGCGGAGGCGGCTTCACTGCCATTCAGGTTGCCAAAAACGTTTTTGGTGCAAAAAAAATCATTTCAACCGTTTCGACAGCCAAGATCAATCTTGTTGAGAAGTATCTACCTGGCCTTGTAGACCAACTCATCGACTACAACGCAACAGACATCGGGGATATGGTTCCTAGAGGAAGCGTGGACTTTATGGTGAACACGCAATGGACTACCATGAGTCCCGGAATTCCGCTACTGAATCCGAAGACGGGTGTGTTGTCATCTATTGCTTCCATACCTCCGTCGCCGGTTTTCAGGGACATCATGGGTCTCGATGCAGCCCCGTTGTGGCTCTGTTGGTTGCTGGATATCTTCCAACTATGGTACAAGTGGAAACTGCGTGGCACCAACATCAAATACGGGTTTGTCTCGGGAAATCCAGAAAATAAGGAGGATTTGGAGACAGTCGGGGAGTTCATCGCAACTGGGAAGGTCAAGGGAGTGTTCCGGGTCTCGGATCTTTCTGACATCAAGACGGTCAGAGAAGAGTGCCAGAAGGTGGACTCTGGCAAGGGAGGTATTGGTAGGTGCATTATAAGGATTCGGGAATAAGCATTGTAATTCTTAATATCCAAATACTGTTGCTTCTGCCGTCGGTATGGCCCTCATTGCAATGTTTCTTTTGTCAGGCAAGACAAACCAACCATCCATATTGTTCATTTCCTTAAGACTCAGTGAGTCTTCAGTGACAGCAGGTACACATAAAAAACAGCAGTAGTGCCGATAGTAGCCTCGATCATTTAGACAGACCATCTTCCTCTATGTACTCCAACTCAAAGGCGTTCTCCGGGAATTTGTCAACGCTACTGCCAAGTTCGTGGGTTCCGAGATCAACGGGTAGATCTCTCATGGCACGATATTGCCGTCTCTTTGCCAAGATGCCGAGGTACAAGGAAGCAGTGAATTACTTTGGCTTGCATGATGCTCTGTTCAGTATGAAGGTGCGGTTGATTCTTAGTGGAGAGTGATCAACTGCACCACGGCACATATCAGGTAGCTGTTCCACCAATGACTCATTGGAAAAGCATTGATCAGGTCCAGAGCCTTAGCGAACGCAAAGCAGCAGAACCGTATTGTTGTTATTATTGTTGAAATAACACTTTCACGTGACCATATGGGAACAAGGACAGGTGCAAATGACTAGCAACAGGCCCACCTACAAACCTTGTGGATGAACTATAAACTGTCAGACTCAGATTCATTATTCATACGAGTCAAGTACCTTACGGCACATACGTAAGACAATGCTCTTGGCTCGAAAGATAATTCTAGAATAATACATCTTTAGTTCACCCTGAATTTAGTCCTAGTAAAACTGTGCCTAGGACTCTCTTTGTGTACAGAAATTTTAATCAATAATTATTGTATTACTCAACGCTAGGACGTTCCCATAGAGAGCAACGGGTGTCTAGGGTAAGCTAGCTGTTCCCTGCTGACTATTCTAGGAGTTAAGACTATGATTGTTCATACTGAAAGTACCTAAGGGCTTAATTAGTGATTTTTCAACTGGATATCCCTTCTTTCTAAAATATGACCTTCCCCCTACCTAGAAGATTCTATTCCTACCTATCTAGATCTCTAAGATATTCTTTTCTTAGCTAGATTGTTTAGCTCCTTCCTCGTAGTACTAATAAGTTCCTAGCACTAACAGCCATGAGTCGCTACTAGCCCAGAAGCTAGCACTAGGAAAAACCTTAAAGTGATAAAAGTCCAGTGCAGCGAGTTACAACTGTATCGAACTGTATATAGGGATTGGTTTGACACATTAGCCTAGACTCTGTAGAACAGGCCTTTAATAAATCCAACCCAAAGTGTGTATTCTAGTTGAGGAAGCTTGATGTATGATGCCCCTCTACACCGTTGGCGACTACGCCAAAAACGAACTCTTCTCCGGCCGGGCATATTCTTCTCATACGCCCCCATGTGACCCAGAATTCCATGGAAATCAAGATTTCTGTCATAAATACCACATTTATTATGTTTCTCTTTTTTGATGAACGTGAATCGCGAAGTTCCAAGGGCAAGAGTCGAAAATGGAAGATTCATCGGCCAACCCGCAGGCCCAAGCGACTATTTCTGCCAACGTTGAAGTTGTCGATTTGGCTGGTGCATGTATGAGTATTGCGCCTTTTAGCCAACAATGAGTTAACCTAAACACTTAAACAGCTCGACGAGGCTGCCCTAAACATCGATGATCGAATGTAAGCACCCTCAATGGTTTGGTCTTCTCTCTATTCTTTCCTTTGAACGGATCTTGAGGTTTCCTCACTTTCAGTCTACTCGCTTTAAATGTTTAAATTCTTCCTGTCAAGGATGGGGAAAAGCCGACATCCCAGTTCGACATATACTGACTCTTTGGTTCCAAGCCTGGTTGATTATCCTACTAAGTATGGCCACCGTTACCATGCTTTTCATGAAGGGTGTGAGTGATGGCCTTGTCCCGGACCGAAGCTTGAAGGACGGATCAAGTGCTTTGTGTTCGTCGACGTCTTCCATAACAAATTCAAATCGCCCATTGGGCCGTGTCCCAGAGACCCGTTTTACAAGCATATGAGTATAATAAATCATGTCCTAGTTTCATTAAGTAAATTAAGTTAAACTTAATAAAGCCCACGTAACGCTCTCTCTAAGTCCTTATGTAAAGCGTTTCCCCAGCCTTCAAAGTAACTAAATATGTAAATATAGCTTTCCCTCTTGTTAAGTTAACTGTCTTTAATCTTACTTATCCCTCTTAATTTAAACTAAATATCTTTAATAGTAGCCTAAGTGACACGCCTATTGTTAAGAGTAGGTACTTCACAAAAGAGTAATATGATTCATACTAACACACACTAAAGATCATGAAGCTATCGCCTATTCTATTTGCCTTACTTATAACTGAATTTGTTATTGCAGATAGTAAAAAGAATTGCCAGCCATTTACGGACTTTTCATATACTACCGGTTGCACAAATGACGCAGGAAAGTGCGTCTGGGGTAGATGCCATGACCATTTTCTCTGGCTCACATGTTATTGCCCAGACGACCACCCTCACGTTAAGTGTACATCTGTGTGTAAAGACGGCTAAGTACCTACTTCAGCTTTTAGGGATGTTTTCAGGTTGAGATCTTTCTGCGGAATTCTTGGATGGGCGAGAAAGGGAATCATAGTGATGCTTGCTAAAGTACGCAAGGAGCTGAAGTCTGGGCTGTTTCATGCTCACACCGCGATGTAAGGTTGTTATCTGCTGAGCGTACCTAAACCTGTCTGCTAACAATACTGTACATGGCCATGTGGTCTATGATCAGAAACCGCAGCAGGATGAAGAGAAAAAAGGCAAAGAGGACGAATGATGGAATTTGTTCACACTTGCTGAATTAATCATATGTCATTACCTTCTCTGTCTTCCGAAAACGCATCGGCCAATAAATGTTGAGACGTTCGACAACGATACATGTGATTGCAGGCAGCTTTTAGATTGCAATTTTAAATTCTTCAACCACTAAGTCTATCTCTCCCTTGAGAAGACAATCTTCGAAGTTAAATTTCGTGAAAAACTACAAAGTAGAGATAATGTGGCCTGAAGTCTTTCAAAGAAGTCAGTCCCGTCTACTCCTCTTCTCCTCTCAACTCGGCTTTCCTTTTCCACATCACTACTTGTATTTCAAACCAGCCCTGGGAAGCTTTAAAGTTCCCGCTGCAGCTGCCGTCATGGCGCATTTGCCCACGCCACGTTTCATCTCCACAACCGCCCACTGGACAGGAAGCACATATCCGTTGTTCCGGTCTTCCGGCAGCACATGGCAGGCCGCGCTGATCGCTAAGCTGTTCGTCGACACCATTCTCATTGTGCCACCGTAGCGGCGGAGTCCAAGAACAATCAAGACGAGCAAAAGGGCAATGCCGGTAACAAGCGCTTTTGGCCAGAGTCAGAAAACTTAAACAGCTGAGAAGACGATGAGTTGTAGACTCACTGAAGAAAAGCGCGATTGGACTATAGCCACACGTGGAGAATGAGTTAATCTCATCATCACGACCGTCCGGTAAGACCGCTCGTATCCGTGCCAAAAATAGGCTCTGAGAGATCAACCAATGCATCAAGGTCGAGCTAGCAGAAAAGGGAATTCCATATCGCAGGGGAAGCGAGATGAAGTAGCTCGATCGCTGAATGCCAACGGGTTCAGAGACACGCAGAGGCTTGCGGTGCTGGGGATCACACAGTCGGCTGAACTCTCTTTGCAACAGAAATGTACTGAGCATCGTGTTGCAGAGGATGTAAAGCACCGAGAGAGCCAGTTGAGGCATATTGGCCAGGATCACGTTAGAAATCAAGCCGGCCGGATCAGAACGAGGCATATTGATGTATAGGTAAGTGAAGGGGGTCAAGGCCCCGAAGCCGAGCTTCCACAGCTCTGCAAAGCTGATATCGAAACGTCGACGCCGTAGACTGACAAAGGACAGGGAAAGAAGGAGCAGCACAGTGCCGACCAGGATCAAACACCTGTAGCGAGGTCAGCTGAGGGTTGGACGGAATAGATCACTCGATTGGCTTACATCAAAAGTAGTAGTGCCCACCGTCGGAGGCTCGCTGCCGATCTCCACTGCTTGGCCTCGGTCTTGAAGGTCCGAGGCACCGGTGGAATCTGTGAACCGCCCGAGCTCTTTCGAATTATCGAAGGAAGGCGTCTCATCTTCCAGTCATTTCTAGTCAGAAAGTCGTATTTTGTCGCGAGACCCATGCCAACGGTCTGCTTGCAGGGTTCTCTCATAAATGAAGCAATTGCATCACCCAGAGTAGACAACACTTCCTGGGCCTTGTCGTGTTGTTGCTGTTGTCTTTGCCTTCTCCTAGCTATCCAAATCGACAACATGATGAGGACTTTGATCAGATTCATGAGGACAATCGTGAACATGATCGGTGGTGAGTATTCGAACCGGCACTTTGTAGTAAGACTTGATGCTGGTTGAACCAGGCACCGGGAGACTTCGTATCGTTTGGGCCCGAGAAGCCATTTCGTCACAGGTTTCGGCGGCGACATGGCCAAGAAACCGCCGGTGCCATTTCCCAGCGCCCACATGTTCTTCGCCCAGTCGTCCAAGCGTGGCACGATGGAGACGTACATTAGCAAGCTGTCATCCGGCGTACTCTGCACTGACTCGTTCCTGACTAGGATTATCGCATCGCCTTGGGGCTTCCAATAATCATCGTAAAGGTCGAAGCAAGCAGAGATGTTCAGCCTTTCGTATGTCGACGCAGCGTTCTGCATGTCTTGGATGACCTTTTGGTAATCCAAGTTCAGCGGGTTGACACGAGTATCGTTCCACCCCCAGTCTCCAGCACGATTGAGTTCAGCTGTTTCGAGATCCCAAGAGCTACCGTTCAGAAAGGAGTCTTTGACGACTGCCACTGTGTAGTTGTGAGATGATAGTGACTGAAAAACTGCCGAGTTGTAACTAACAACGACTCGTCAGTCTGGTGGCTTCTTCGCAATGGGACAGCGGTAAGTCTCTCACATTAGATGTATCGGTATAGACGTAAGGGCTAGTAATGCCCAAGAAACTCGCTGCCATTTATCGATATACTTCAAGTTGCGAAGGCTGGGTATGCCAATGTCCAGCCATTTGCCCTTTTCGTGTGCAGCATCGACGTTTTTGCGAGTAGGGGCGGCCTGCAACTGCATGCAGAAGTTGGAAGCAGCGAGCATCCCCGTGCCTAGAAGGTTGATGAGCAGATGTATCCATTGATCAAGCCGTTTGATCGTCGAGCAGTCGCCCTGATAGATAAGTCCCACCCCGTTCTTGCTGCCGTATCTTGAGTAGGCGAAGATTGTAACAGTAAGGTTCGTGATCAGAATGGTACTGATGATGCCTATCTGGACCATGAGCGCACGGCTTCTCTTCGACAACCATATGCTCAAACTGCTGTTCTCGTCGCGTTCGATTTGGGGAAACCATCCGGATAGGAGGTCTTTGTCGGCGAACCGTCCTGCTCTGAAACTGGAGACGCTCCCTGTATCGTCTATGGCGTCTACCAGTGGTCTGTTATCTTCGATCGAGGCATCGGGTGAGGGCGGTGTTGTTGTTACTTGGCTTGGGGTGATTGCCAGCAGTTCGAACGCGGGCCCGCTGCTACGACCTGTTAGCTAGTGCTATTCCAGTTGATTCACATGGAGATACAAACGCACCGGCCTTCGACTGAGTCCCGTAAGGCCATGGCCATTTTACGAAATGCGCTACGGTGCGCGCACCGCTATGCTTGCTTCGATATCGTCGGGCCACCTCTATGGGATTTCTTCAAGAAATTGAGAGGAAACATAGCCGGGAAAGTGACAATAGATGAGAGGCAAGGCTGCAATAGTTATACCAGTCCAGTCATCGTTCTTGACCATCTCGGCGATCAATCAATCTTTTGGGTGCTGGCAACCCCACTTGCGTGCAGGCGTGTCTATACCCAAAGCCGACTTTCCTAGGTTACACATACCCATCCCACTAAGGAAGAGCACTGTAATCGGCAATATTGAAGAAGTCAGGCCTAGATTGAAAATGATTCTGATAGCGCAAGTGAAAAAGATATGTACATGCTCTTAGTTGTCGGTGTCCTGGCTACTGCAGCGGCTTGAAACACTTGCTACGCTCATTACATACATCCATATGATTTGTAATTTCACACCAGGCCTGTAAGCCTGGTATCTCGGCTATGTATGAGACCGTTATCTCCCCTGCTAACAATCACAGTCGTCACACGCCAAACCCGTTCGGTCTGCTGCCCAGTCATCATTCGGTGGGCACACTGTTTTACGCCATTAGGCAGCAGGTTGATGAGCACATGCGTATCTGAGCCAATACCAACGCTGTAAGCTATCGTTGTACACTGTGCACTGGCTTGATAACAATAAATGACGGAATGGACAAAAGCAGGCTAGAGGCAGGGTTCGGGGATCGCTCAAACCGAACGAGGTTCCACCCAGACAACCTTTAAGTGAAGGAAACGTGTTAAGACAATACGTCCAGATGAGCTGGCAGAGCCTCAAGAGGGGCAGCCGACAATAAAGACGGTAACGGCACCGTCTATTATGACCGGCCCTAAACAAACGCGTACAATGACTTAACTAGCTCTAACCTCAGTGGTAAATGCAAGGCTGTAAGGTTAGATAGAATGTCAAAATAACTTGCGTTCAAGCCATCGGTACCCGTCGTTTCAAATGCTTTGCAGCCTGGGCAACATCGCAGAGATATCTTTGTGCATTCACAACCTTTCATCTGCTGTGCCTTTTGTGACTTTTAAGACTACTCTTGTTTCGACGTGTTACCAACAATGATCAATCAGCATGGTTGCAGTAGTGAATACGGAAAGTTGTTCTTACCCGACGAACAGATACACAGTGATGAGAAATGAGACGTCGAAAGATGCCTCGAAGGATCTAAGGTGACGGATAGTGCCGTGTTTAGCGCCCGAATAAAGTTGAATGAATATTTACTGCAGTTCAACAAGTAGACCAATACGACAGCATCAGAGAAAATAAGGGTTATATCTCACGTGCTTTTGACCCTAGTGCAATAAGTAGAGGGACTTTTGCGTACAAGTGACTGAGATTTTCTATATGTTGACTTTTGTTGGTGTAGTATTCCTCTTTTCTGTTGTTGTTAACTGTTGCCCAAATCCTCGGCCACAACTATGATGCGATATCCACCTGTCTGACCAATTTAATGGCGGCATGCCCTACTAGGTAATATTCCTCTCTCATTGGTGGATATTAGCCAGCTTGGCGTCGAAGCAACGGCATCTCGGCCTTTTTCTAGGAGGGGGTGGAGGAGCCTACATGTACCCAGCTATACTCCGGACAAATAGAATGGCGATTCAGGGCCGGGTAAACAATCGAGGGCGCGATGTTACGCTGCAAAGGTTAAGGATAGCCGGCTGTAGTTATGCCATAACGACCTCGGCTGTTTCTGGTCTTATAAGTAGCTCAGACAGCATCGGTCTCTGGATGAACTGCCAGTGGAGTTGCAAACCTCAACGCTTGTTATACTACACACGACTTCAACCGAGTTCCTAGAGAGATGATGAAGTCTATACTAGCATTAGCCGCAGGCTCCCTCATTCAAGGCGTATTTGCTTTCTCATCTGAAGCCGACAACAGAGTGTATAATGGACCCCACCATGGACTCGTGAGGAGGTAAGAACATGTTTCTAGGCGCTCAAGCCCAATGGGACCTCGTAGCGAACCGGTAGGAGAGTCTTGGGGATCTGACTCTTGTCGTAGGCTTGATACGGCTCATATCACATACTTTCCAGCGGCGAACTCGACGGGCACCGGTGTTCTCGTGTGTCCCGGCGGATCGTACGCTGTTGTGGCCCTTGAAAAGGAGGGGTACACCCCAGCAACGTTCCTCAATAGCTTGGGCATCGATGCCTGGGTTCTCGACTACACCACAGCCTCGAACGCAACCCCGCCCATCTACCCGAAGCCCCAGAACGAGGTGCTCGACGCCCTGAGCTACATCCGCGCGCAGAACCGCACCACCAAGCTCGGCATCTGGGGCTTCTCTGCCGGCGGCCACCTCTCCGCGGTCACCCTCACCGACCCGGCCGCCCGCCTCGACTTCGGCATCCTCGCCTACCCGGTCATCACCCTCGAAGGGAACTACACCCACAAAGGTTCGCGCGACAACCTCATCGGCGCCAACGCGAGCGCCGAGCTGCAACACGAGCTGTCGGCGCAGAACCGCGTCTCCGCGACGACACCTCCCACCTTCTTGTTCCACACGGCTGATGACGACGTGGTCCCGGTTCAGAACACTCTCCTCTTTGCTGAGGCCATGGCGGCCCACAGCCGGCCGGCTCAGGTGCTGATCCTTCCAGATGGGCCGCATGGAATTGGTCTGGCTCTCGCCGACTTTAAGCGCAACTGGACGTCTGAGCTGGCGCGTTTCCTGAGGTATTCCATCTAAACTGTGGCCGAAAGCTGTTCGGTACCTGTATGTTCGCCGTCCAAGGGTATCGTGTAGCCTTTGTAAAACGATGAAAGGACAGGTACCGCTAGGAGACCAGCGTGTCGATTTCGGGCGGAGCAGGGAATCGTTGCTGTGAAGGATTAATGTAGGTAATAAGCTGGCGGAAGCGCCCTTGGATTCTATGTTCTGCTTCTATGTTCTGCTGAAACCTTAGCCCTGTAACGGCGTTATCACCCATATCTTGAACCTGCTGAATTATGTCCTCTCCATTGACGACTGCTCTCTTGGAGTCCTAATGATCACAGGCTTTACCGCTTGTCTGCCTGTACACGACACGAGGACAGTTTCATTTCCCTTCAATACATAGGATCAACGGCAGGCTTCTTGCATGGACACTCAGTGTCGCAGCTAGTCCACCCCGAGCGCGGACAAGTGAACATCCCATTTGGTGTGACCTGCACCCATAACTTGACTTTGCCGTTGATGATGGCAGGTTATTTATCAACATCGCCAGCACCAGTCATGAACTCGGGATCAAAGACAGCTTCTACTATACGACAGCCTTTGACAATTCCACGTATTGCGCCTGGAGCATCCCAGGCGGTTGTGTCTGAAGTTGTTTATGATACTCTTGAAGTTGACGATATGGCCAGTATATGTAAAGCGCACGGGCTTGGTAGTCAAGGCTACTAATTCCCCCAAAATCATCTCACAGAGATTCCCTCCAACATCGAAAACCGCATGCAATGTCGATGAGACTTCTGGGTCCAGGAGGCAAGACTGATAATTCAGATCCACGTACACTGCATCACTGTTTTTAAGTGTGCGTGACTGCCCCAACAAGTATGGTTGCGGTTACGACGCCTTTCGTGTAGTATATGAGTTGAATCTGCTCTTCCATCTTAAATCTTATTTTTATGGGTTAATTCAGATCTTATCAGCATCAAGAAGTCGTGTCTCCCCCTACCAATGAAGTGTTGTGAAAAGCCTCAAGACTGCGACATCAGTTCCTAATCAGATGATGCAACCCTGACAGATAATCACCACAAAGACAAAGGGGCAAGCTTCTGCTCCAGGATTGCGGTATGATTGGTCGCGATCCTGTCCTGGACCCAAGATAGAGACACAGATTAAGAGTGCCGGTCCTGCAACTGCGGTCTATCAACAGTTCGAACTGCCAGTTTGGCCTTGTTCATAGCTAGGGGGTTCTCATTGTTGGGATATCGTTCGATAAACCTGATCCAGCTTTTGGATATGTTGGAAGTGTTCATCTTTAAGGGCCTCTTTTGGAGGTCATGGCTGGTCCTGGAAGGAGGTATTGGTAAGGCCCACTCACGTGCACAAGTGGTTGACTCTAGGCTTGTATGTCTAAAGAGCGATTTAGGCCTCTACCTTGATTTTCAAACACCTATATGCATGCTAAAAGCTTATTTTGACGGTCGTGCGGGTTATACGCAAGAGTCCCAAGGCGAGAAAGAGGAATAACGTTCTGCACCCTTTATTTCTCAAATCACGTTCTGTCGACGAATGGGACTGTGGCTTGGTTCGGGATTGCCTACATTGGTGTGTTTATCTGTCTCTGTATTCCGGCATATGTAATGATGGTTCTCGCGTAATTCCCGAGCGCACGTCGGCTATAGCCACTGGATCAGCACCGTTTCTTGTCAGAAAGTAATTGCAACCGAGAACCCCCCCCCCCCCCCCCCCAAACACCATTCATACCAGATGCTAATGCTATAGTAATCGAAAAGCTTTTGCTATGAGCGTCAGAGGCATTACACACGAGAGCGCGGCCCAGGGGCCACAACAGAATGGTGAAATTTCCCATTGCCATGACTCTTGTTGGTGTGATGTACGATTTGGGTGTATTAAAATAAGCTTTTTCGTGTTATAGCTTTGGTTTCAGTGGTTATCACGTATTGTGCCACGTCCAGGAACGGGCGGAGCTGATTGGGTGCCAGAAGAGTTTAGGACATATCAATCCCGGCGTTGCGTCCGTTCCGTCGTGGTAAACTTTCGGCTCGGGGGAATGGCCGGGGCTTGCCGCCAGTCGGTACAGCCCCAACTGCTTAAAAGACGGCGGGCTCCGGGCTTCTTGGCAGCTTACACGCCTCACTTACCCTTGGCCAGAACGAACCGCGCCCGCAACACACCGCTGTGTGCCGCGAACCAGCAGTGGGTGGAGGATGCTGCTCTCTTAAGACGATTGCGCGCCCGGCGTGCCTGCTTTTGAGATTAACGGCCAGCGTCTGGCTCCGCCACTGCAGCAGGGAGGTTTTGAGGTTTTTGAGGTTTTTGAGGTTTACACTAGACAAGCCTTTCCCACGAACCACGTACATCCACGCACGCAGGCGTCCTGTGCGACCCTGCTACGTGCTCAGAGACCAGTAAGTATTTCATGGAGAGGTGTGCTGGGTCGCCAGCCCATCATGGAAAATGGGAGCTCAAATCCACCTTACCCGTCCCCAATACTATCTTATAGCCTCAGTACTCCCACGTCGTTTGATTTTCTCTTTCACCTTTTTTTTACTCGAGGTCTCAGACCAGGCCACAGGCGCTTCTCTCGTGATCCAGCAAACAATTTCACTCGGAAGCTCTTGTACCACGAGGCAAGCCACATTCCCGACCCGAATATTCCGTCTAAGTAGGACTCTTATCTGATGGCGGGGAAATCTAGTTGCTGACACTTAACGCAGTCGCTTAATCGCATTGCCCACCTGGCCGAACACCCCCCGATCCTCCACCGGCTGGAGGAATCCATCGTTGGCATGGACCACGACCAGTCGCGCTCGCATTTTGGCGAGACCGCTGGCCGTGACCATGTCGATGATGCCTTTCCATACCATTCCCCGCCGGATGATACTGGTGTGCCGCATGTCATCTCGCACATGGGACAACATGCCTACGCGCCGGTGCTGCATCTTTTTGAAGCCGACCATGGCCTTGGGGTCGATATGCCGGCACATTTGCCGTTCCAGTATCCGTCACTATATCCGGCGTTAGATGCCCTACAGCTAGACCCCCAACAAGCGTGGGCGGAGGTGTATGAAACGTACATCAACCTGCCGCCCCGGAACAGCAATGGAAACTCCGTCTCGTACGAACAGTTCACCAACCAGAATCACCTGGCCGCGCCACCACCCAACTATGCTACCCTTAGCAGCACTGCCACGCCCAGCCAGTCCACCCGTAGCCTTTTCGATGTATCCCACCTAAGCCCTCACCCCACGCCCTCCTTTCCGTTGGACAGCCTCAGCAACTACAGCGGCGACACGAGCACCTCGAGCGACCGCGAAAAGTGCGACGCCTGCGGACAGTCCGTGGGGTCGGGTCTGATGCGGCGCCACCGTCAAGACGTCCACCGACAGAGAGACGACCCAGCGTACATGTGCAAATGCGGCCACGCGGACCCGGCCATGCGCAGAGATAACCACAAACGGCATCTGAAGACGTGCAAGCGGACGAACGGCTCGCAGCTGGTTTTTACTTGCCGGTGCGGAAATACGCTGGGCGACAAGCAGGAGCATCTGGACCACATCCAGGGCTGTAGAAGCAGGAGGCTGGCTCGAACTGCTAGCTGAGCCGGCTATTTGGCCCGTTCCCCCCGCCTTTGCTCGACCGGATTTCCGAGATGGGTCGCATCTCTGCTGCGATCGCCCAAGGCTCGACAACGACTCTTCGCGCTTTTCCACTTGATCCTGGTGCTTCTCGCTTAGGGATTCGCAGCGCGGAGAGTTGGTCAAAATACCCTTCGAGTTTTCCTTTCCGTCGGCCGTTGCGAGCGGAGACGGGGTAGCTATGTAGTTTCTTTATAGTCCACCTAATCACGCTCGTGTTATATAATTTTCAATCTTCTGATTGCATGATGTCATGATGTCAATGCATATACTGCATATTCCGTGCACACAGTTGTCGTCTTTCCTCTCACCCACTCCAGAGCAGTGATGATCATTGATCTCCCGCCAACAGATCCAATTGAGGCATATATGCAGCATTAGCGACAGCGCGACGATCCGTGACGAAAGATAATTGTTTGTTAGTCACAGGTTGAACAAATACCCGTATCACAACGTTACTTCTCAACGTGACGATATTGGGTGAAGGTTGTTGATTATTGAATTATCCAGCGTAGGTGATGTTGCTTCAGTGGTAGGGTCGCTGAGAGCGCCACGCCTTGCCTACCTACTTCATTGCTGGGCTGGCCACACTGGATTCGCCCATGGTGTCAACAGAAAGCTTTATGTTTGTTGATGCGATGGAGGAAAAATAAAAAGAGCAGCCGTCGAAGATATGGTCTCCATCAAAGATATATATATTCCGTTATCCTTCAGCCTGGAAAGATAGGGACGTAGCCTCAGTGCCCTGGTGTCAGTCATGCCTGTCAGCGGCCTGCACCACGAAAGTTCGATCCTTGCTTTAATAGTCCGATTCTGTGAATCATCGCATCCTTACCAAGGGAAGTTCCTAAAGCCCTCAGGCGCGTGACTTATGATCTGTTTTCTGCTCATTCTAGGCAGCAACCTGCTAAGCATTTTCGACCAGTTTGAAAGAAGGGGCTGGGCCTATCGGCTCGGCATCCCTAACCCTTGGCTGCGTTGAGGTGCATTTCTGCCTAAACTCGGTGAGACTCGATCCAGTCATTGCCCCTCCGGCCCATTTTGAGGGTTATTTTGAGATTTATCCCAAGGCTAACAAGACACCCCGGCATCCCCTTTTTCTATACTGCAGTTGTGACGTTGAGCCCTACAAGAGGTACCAATGCCTTACCGAGGGGGTAGATTGCTTGATTAGGACAAGTCTGTGGCTGTATAGCGGCAGACGCCTTACGCCTTGCACCATAGCCTACTGCCAGGTTGCCCGAACATGGGAATGGCTTCCGAGCGTGCAGTGTTGTGAGGGCGCCATTTAGAAATTGTAGGCGCGTTTTCTTGTTGGAATCAATTGTACAAAGGGCTACTGTCTCGTCTTATTCACGATGAGGCCAAATCATCCGCGCTCTTACGAAGTTGCATGCCACATTGGCCCACTAGAGTTGGTTGCCTTGTCATCATGTTTTTATACGGAGAACCGTGTTCTACTCTATAAGCTTCATGCCCAACAAGTCCATGCCTAGGTAGAAACATCTTCGCATTGGACTAACCGACACCAGACTGCAACGCTTAGGTTCGTCATCTTCAAGTTCACGATATATGGGAGTTCATGACATCTAACAATCCGACTGCAGGGGAAGAAGACTCGCTTGTTCAAAACCTAGCCTACGCTTGATGCGTTGATTCACAGAGCACATTCAGAAACATGAGGTCGCGACAGCACCAGGTCGAAGCCAATCTCGTCGGCGAAAAATACGAGATCAAGAGCCACAAAGTCAGCGACGATTACCTCGACGTCTACGTCGTCGCCGACGCGCACGGCGCTTGCTATGAAGCACAGGCCTTCACGCCCGTGGCGGAGATGCCGCGGGAGCGGGAGGGCCTCCGGCAGGCGCGGCGGCGGCGGATGCGACGCATCTGCGGCTCCCCGAACTTCGCGGACGAGTTCGAGCACGGCGGGCGCCGGTTCCTGGTGTCGAGGGTGCAGAGGAGCGGCAAGGAGTGGGGGGACCTGCAGAGCCTGAGTCGGGGCCGGCGGGCATGCGAAGAGCGGGAGGTCGCGCTACGGGGGCAGGAGGTCGCCGGCGAGAAGCAAGATGAAGAACATGAGTGTCAGGACGCAGGCCGCCTGGCGTTGAATCAGCAACAGCGACGGTTGAGTTACGCGGAGGCGGTTGTGTCAAGGGACATGAAGTTCTCAGGAGGATTGGATGGGCAGGCAGGGAGGAAAGGTATTTATCTGACCTTGGGCAGTGCCAAAGGGTTCGCAAGATATATGGCATAGGACTAGTGAGAGCGGCATGATGCATCATCTTATTACACCGGATGCGCACATGATGTAGCCTCTGTCTTTTTCTGCATCGGCAGCCTCTTTGATTCTCTGGTATGGCTCGCTATTGAGATGACGTTCTATCGCACCGTACTTGTTTACTGGAGGGGTCCTCACTGACGGTGACATGGACCGGCCGGATGAGCGATCCGATGAGTGGAGACTCCGGACGGAGATGTGGAGCGACGGCCGGCTTGTCGAGGTGGGGGCAACGCGGAAGGGCACCCAAATCTTTCTCCATGACAAGGTACTTTACCTAGATACCTTCCTTCATACAAATCTGATACATGAACACATTAAGCCTCAAGACCCTTGATTACTAGAAAAGTCTTGTGCATAATATGCCCCGCGATGGAGTACGAAATATCCGTGAGGAAAGAGGAATGCGAGACTAGTGGGTCCCATTAAGAAGGAGTGGAGACTGTCGCGACCTCGGAGCGCGCGCCACTGCCCAAAACAGGAGGCACACGAACGCGACGCGCCAGGCTAAAGTGGTGACACCATCTTTTTCCATCTCTCACCGGTACACATTCCACCATGCCCGCCAGCGCAACATCGTCAATTCCACTCAAAGCACAAACATTATAACTCGGCATTACAGAATCTCCAATCTCTATCCAACGGGCTACTGCGCCGCATCCTTCCAGTCTCTCCACAGCATCGCCATCCTCACACAACCTCTTCACACCCCAAGTCCACAAAGCCAAGATGGCCTTCAAGCGCAAGCGCTCCGAATCCGAGCTCTTCACCTCCTTCACCTCACCTGCCCGCTCCGACTCGAGCATAGAGTCCTTCGACTCTCCCGTCTCCCCGAGCCCCATGTACCCCCGCGCCCACATGACGCCCTCGCATCTCCCCAGCCGGACAATGAAGCGCTTCCGCGACAACAGACCATCCGAGAACCAGATCCACCGTGAGTCCTGCCTTCTGCCCCCTCTACCCTGTTCACCAAGAGACCGAACGCTGACAAAATTACTTTGACGAGCAGAACGCACTCTGAACATGCTCTACTCCGCCCAGCAGCAGACCCAATACGCCAGCAGCCAAGCCCATGACGTCGACCCCGAACCCTCACCCGCCCGCGCCGCCGCACGCAACACGCAAAAGTCCCTCCACAGCTTCTGGACCATCAAGTCCGCGGCACCCAGCCCCTCTGCCTCCTCGTCCCCGCCCATCAACCGGGCGGCGCTCTCCCCGGCGAGCTGCGACGACTGCGGCACCGGGCTCGGCTCCTCCGACGGCGCGGCGGACGGAATGGACATAGACGACGCGTGCAGCTACGGCGCCGGCTTCGAGGCGGACCCCTCCTGCGGCGCGTGCGGCAGGCACGTCTGCTCGCACTGCTCCGTCACGAACCTCGGCGCCCAACGGAGGTGCTTGCGGTGTGCTGGGCGGACGCCTTGGGAGGCAGCGAGTGGCTCCGGCGTGATCACATCGCCAATGCGTCTTTTCTAGGTATCTCGAATTCAAGGGTTGGGTTTGAGCGGAGTTGGTTGTTTTCTGGGCTTTTCTTTTACTATTGCATCTCTAGATGCATCACGTTTCATTTTCGGGCGTTGCCTGATTTGCAAAGAGCGGCGTTTCTGATTGGCAGAGATGGCTCTCCGCATCGGCGTTGGAATACATATATCACGGGATACCACGGGATTTCAAAAAACCAATCCGAATTCATTCTATATCAGTCACGGTGCCTATCACACGTCTTAAACCAAAGAATTATTGCAGCCGTATTGCTCATGGCCCACCCACGTCAAGTCAACACAGAGAACGCTCAAGTTGAGCCGCGGCTGCTGTTCAAGCACTAGGTTCAGGTATGTTGGACCGTCGTTGAAACTTAGTTTCTAGCTGCATTCTGAATGCTCTTTTTGGACGTTCCCATGTCTCTATGTATCGTGTAGGAAAGATCTGCAGGGACTTGTGTAAAAATACCATGTATTTCTCAATGTTGTTGACGGCAACTCAACTTGTTCGAATGATGAGACATGTGTTTGTGATTGAATATCACTCCCCTTCTTTGCCAACCCGTCTTATCTTATATGCGCCCGAGCTGCGGGCTACACCCCGGAGTTTACTTACACTTGTCGCACGTTGGCGAATGCGGCTTTCAACTCGTGTGAGAACTCGTCTGCTGCTTGCCACCTGCAAAGGTTTCTGAAATCCAAGGCGCGTCAGGAGTGGAACGGTAAAGAGAAAGCCAAACCGGCGTACCGGAATACATTGAATATGGGAAAAGTGTAGTTACACCTTTCAATCGGGGACACCAGAAGGGCCTCGTCACGTCAAGACCCGCTGAAGTACGTGGTCCCAGACGCTGCTGACATTGTGCCCTCCCCTCCCATGTCTAAGGTGTAAATGCGTGACTCGTCGGCCCCTATCGCAACTGTCACATCCTGGACCGCATTGAATCGTGTATCCATCCAGCGTGGGCGTTACCCGTAGACCCTTTCGCAACTGCTCAGGGTACAGTTGCCCTTACCCAGTTACCACCGGCCAAGGGTCTGGGTGACCCATTTCCCCAGAGTTGTCCGGGACGAACGTGGCGGCCAAACGATCCAGGGTTGGCTAATCTGCAATGCAGGGAGACGAGAAAAGTGGAAAGCCGAGGCGAGACACCCGGTAACGAGATCCAAACACACGGACTAAGCTTTCAAGGGTCCCGATAACAGAAAAAGTATCGTACCGGACGGCGGATCATCTCTACTCGAAAACGGGGAGTGCGTGATGGAAGTCAGTAGGCAACTCTCCGTATATACAGCAACTTTGAGCAGCAATATGAAGTGTGGGAGGTCCAGCCATGTCGGATTCTGGGGATGTTGGTCCAATAAGTCATGTCAATGCAAAGAAAAGAAAAATTTCCGATCCACATGCTGCCCGTCCTGTCGCCGCTTTGCTTATCGTAAAATTGCCGCCACGCACTAGTCCGGAGTCGTCGACTTTAAGGGTCCTGACCCACCCACAATATTTAAAGGTATTCTGGCCACCGGTCTCACCGTCTCTCTCCCCCTCGGTTCATCCTTTGTCTGGCTGGTCTACAAACCGTATTTTCAGAGGAACCAGAGCTACAGCATGGCATCCGTTCAAACTCTTACTATCAATAACCTTGTTCGTGATATACGAAGCTGACCACAGACACCCCGCCCGCCTTGCACCTTGACACCTGCACACTCCAGTAGGTTGCCTCCGAGGAGCCTCTATCATCCCCCGACGCCCAGTGTTCTAACGTGGAAACCGTAGTTGATCAATTGTCTCCCTCGTAGAGCTCACCTTGAACAACAAACACAGGGCTACTTGACTCGCAAGTTCACGACTAACTTGCAACCACTCACAATGGACTACGCCGACAGCGACGCTTCGACGATACTGACCGACTACCCAGCGTCGAGTCCTTCCAGACCGTCGTCCGCCTCGTCTGCTCCCTCGCTGGCAGCAACATTCGACGGCCAACCAAAGCCTCTGCTTTCAGGAGCCGCCACCTCTGTGCACTTTGAGATCCGTGATACCCCCACGGCCGGCCGCGCCGTCTTCGCTACCAGGGACATCGTCGCAGGCACCTTGCTATGGCGCTCAGACGACCTCACCGTGTCCTCCCTCCTGCAGGAGTACAGGCGCGAGGTCTGCGGCCAGTGCTTTGCTTACAACTATGGCAGAGACCTGGGCATCCAGGACCACACCGTGGGCTTCGCCTTCTGTTCGGAAGAATGCCAGAGGACGTGGCGCCAAGAGAATGGCGAGGTTGGTGTCCGGACCTGGGCCGAGGTGAAGAAGCTGGCCAAGAGGAAGAGTAAAGAAGACAACGAAATGGTGGACATTGGTCTGCCGCGGCCGACCCCAGACGAGATTGCGCAAGCATGGGGTGCTACCCAGACGCAGGCGGATCTGATACTGACATTCAGAATGGCGGAGCTCACTGGCCATGTCCGGGGCGGAGACGGACTGCAGCCGAACCCGGAGTCGAACGGCAACGGCAACGGCAACGGGCCCATCACAAAACAACACCGCAAAGCCGTCCAGAAGGCGCTCCAACAGCCCGTCCACGCAGACATCATGGGCTTCTGCGTCAGCGGCATCATCGCCCAGTACGAGAGCCCGCAGAAGTGGGAGCACGTCCTCTCCCTCGCCGTGGACTCGACGCCCTACTCCAGCGCCGACGACCTGCGCGCCTTCACCCGCACCTACCTGCACCTGCTCGCCGTCCTCCCGCCGCCGCTGCTCCCCTTCACCACGCCGCAGTCGCTGCTGCTCCTCTCCTCGCGCGACAGCCACAACGCCTTCGGCATCCGCTCGCTCGAGGACGAGGGGTCCGAGCTCTTCGGGTACGGCTGCTGGCCCGCGGCCAGCTACTTCAACCACTCGTGCGGCCCGAACGTCGAGAAGAGGCGCGAGGGCCGGGCCTGGGAGTTCCGGGCGTCGAGGGACGTCGGCGAGGGGGAGCAGCTGTGCATTACCTACCTGGGCGGGGAGGAGAGGGAGATGCCGAGAGAGACGAGGATGTTGACGTTACGGAGGAATTGGGGCTTCGAGTGTGGGTGCAAGAGGTGCGAGGGGGGGGTTGCAGCGGATGCTGTCTGACTGGGCTGATCAAATGTGTGCTTGAAAACATGGACCCGGCGCCGCTCTGGAAATGTGCGCCGCCGGATTCTGTTGGATACAGGCTTGAGAGAATGATCAAATGAGATTCAAGAGCTACATGAACCTACTTTGTCGTCTTTTTCCAGTGAAGCAGTTCGCATGTGTTAACCATTGAGGTTGAAAATTGAGTTTACTTCGGTGGGGAGGGTGGGAGGGAACAGTTGCCGCTATCGGCCACCCGTTCGCAGCCTCGACCAATGACGCGAAGCTGTCATTTTCGATCATCATGCGCCGACCTATCACCAACTGGTGTGTGCCCGGATCCAGCAAACTGACTTTGGTGCCGTCGCATTTCTGGTTGCCCTCGTCGTTCTGGTGGCAAGGATGGTTGGGAAGACCTATACGGATAAGTTGGTAGACAAGCGTCGTGTTTGATTTGGTTAGACATCGCAATTCACGGTAACGGTTTCGCCAAAAGGGTTGCGGGGACGCGAGGATTGTAACTGATCACCCGCACAACAAAATGGAATCCATGCAACGACTTTTAGCGTGAGTCGACGCGATGGAATT
Source organism: Colletotrichum cereale (assembly GCA_034509685.1). Lineage (NCBI taxonomy): Eukaryota > Fungi > Ascomycota > Sordariomycetes > Glomerellales > Glomerellaceae > Colletotrichum > Colletotrichum cereale. Next base: position 39,516 of record JASUDE010000092.1, on the reverse strand, counting down.
CGGGCTAACCCGTTTGCAGTCTCGTGAAGTAAGTGCTAGCTCCCTCGTCTGTCTTGTCTAGCTTCATGTCTTAACACAGCTCGTGGAGTTCCATATGTGGGCATGGCCGAATCCATCATTTTACAGACGCCTCAATCAGCAACCCGAGGTGTTGATTCGCGACTGTACGGAGTAAAAACTCGGCTGCAATATGTTTGCTCCGGCTGCAAGACTTTTATTATGAATGCATTCCAGGTGCCATATCACATGCGGTCTTCCTCACCAGAAACAGCACCGCCATTCCGCTGTAGTCTCAGCCTCAGCCGAATACCACGGAGCCAAAAAGCTTGTTCCGAGGCTAAGCAATGAAACAATCATCCAATTGCATGCCGGCATAGGTTCCCAGGAAGAGCAAGAAGAAGCTATCAACAAACTCACCTATTCTATAAGAACCCATAGACAAGCCGCTGAAATTAACTGGTCCTGACACAAACCCGCACACACACTACCATCGGAACCTTCGGCTTTTTACCTTACAAGATGGCGGAACAGGAGTTGTTCAGCGCCAACACCTCGGAGCTCTGGCAGTCCTTCGAAATAGGGTACGCAAAGCCCACTGCCCCGCACTACAGCTCGGACGCCGGTGCCCAGCATGATTCGATTTCAGCAGACGTCCACCAACCTCGGTTCTACAGTCAGACACCAGAGATATATTCCATGAAACACGAGGTTACAAAAAAGCAGACCGTTCATCCCAGTCCCAAGCGTATCATTATATGCTGCGACGGTACCTGGCAGTCGTCCGTGAACGGTCGGAGAGACATTCCCTCCAATGTCACAAGACTTGCTCGTTCCATTGCCCTCACTGGGACCATGAAGAAAAAAAGGGGAAGCAAAAACGAAACCCAAGAACATGTGAACGAGTCTAAAGAGAGAGAAGATCAGAGAAAGGATGGCGACATCACTTGTCCACAGGTAATATTCTACAGCTCAGGTGTCGGCACGGGCGGCGGTGTGAGCATATTGGAGAACACGCGACAGGCGTTTTTCGGCGATGGCCTCGTCACCGAGGTTATCAAAGCGTACAACTTCGTCGTCATGAACTACTCCCCGGGGGACGAGATCTTCTGCTTCGGCTTTTCTCGGGGCGCGTACACGGCGCGCTCGGTGGCGGGCCTCATCACGGACATCGGCGTCATTCGGCCTCGCGAGATGGATGACTTTCCGGATCTGTACCACATTTACCAGAAGCACCGCAGCGAGAACGGCTCCAGCTTCCGCGAGTCCAAGGCCTACAGGGAATGGATCACTGGCGTAGTTGAGGGGGGCCAACTGGTCCGGAAGGCGCATAGACTTCCTCCGGAATCGAGCCGAGTTGTGGAAGTCGTCGGCGTCTTCGACACCGTTGGCGCTTTGGGAATTCCTGGCTTTCGTCATCTCCAAAAGGTTCTCAACTTCATCGCTGATTACGTCCCATACTCCGGCATCGATTACCAAGGATTTCACAATACCTCCATGAGTAACTGTACGTTCATGGCTCTCTGATGACATTGACTTCTACGTATATTATCGGCTTTGCTGACAAGCTCTCATGTTTTGACACCAGATACCAAGCATGCCTTTCACGCATTAGCCCTTGATGAGCACATAAAGCCCTTCACACCAACCCTTTGGCACCTTCCAGGGGAAGAAGAAGAATACGACGAAGAAGACACAGACGAATACGAGCAACCCTCCGGGAGCGAATCTGCTCTCAAAAAGAAAAGAGCGAGGGCCAAGAAAAGAGCAGAAGCTCATTTTCATCATCTCATCAAGAGGGCACCTGATACGACGGAGAAACACCTCTCCGCGGCGTGGAAGAAGGTGATCAAGACCAACGCGGCGGCCGAGCCGAAGCACTTCACACCGCATTTACAGCAGGTTTGGTTTCCAGGTGGCCACGTCAACATCGGAGGTGGCAACTCAACCGCGCTAACCAACTTTTCATACGATTTCGAACGTGAGTCACCTGTTCCATGTGTGTCTGATAGGGAGGGCCGCTGACTGCAACAGAACTCGCACTCATCTCCTTCGCCTGGATGTGCGATCAAGTTGCGCCGCTCCTCCAACTCGACGACAAAAAGATGAAAGGCAAGCCCAACTCCTCAGAGCTTGCCCAGCGGGAGTTGGAGGCACGCAGGGAACTGATCCTTAGAATGAAACGGGAGAGCGAGTCAAGCCTACTCAGCCCTCTACGTCGTCTGTGGCGGCGACTGTCTCCCGTTGACTATGCCGCTCCGACATACAAGGAAGACAACCAGGCAGACGATCTATGGGCCACGGGATCCTTAGTCGACATCTTCGACATCCTCGGGGGCTTCCTCATCCTTGGAGCCGTTGTGTTCCTCTTGAAACATATACCCTTTATGTCTAGTTACAGGACACCGGGTCAATACAAGGACACGAATCAGGAGGGGCACGGCATAACAAAAGAAATGATCCACCCTTCCGTTCACTATCGCCACTTCCACGTTCTTGAGTACAGCCCAGAGTCTCTGGTGGGTTTCATAAGATCGAAAATAAGCAACGCCAAAGGTGACAAGCTCTCGCCAAAATATGAGTGGAGGAGGGAAGAAGTCGTCCTTCCGGAGTACCAGATCAAGTGGGAAGATCGCATATCACGCCATATGATTGAACACTCGAGAGCAAGAGAGTTTATGGCTCCACTTATGGAGACAGAAGAGGCACATGATAAAAGGTTGAAAAAGTAGAGTCATGAGGGACATTCTAGTTTTTCCTTGCCTCTCTCTATCTTATCAGATCGATTCTTTTCATTGCCACACTAGTCTTCAACAAAATAAGAGCTACAGCTGCTTGATCAATGATTTCAACTACTTATTCTATAATCGTCTTCATTGTCATCTAATACAATATGATACATGATGGCCCTCTCAGCTAACCTGGTGCTTGAAAAATCGATCAAAAGGCTATATGAAGACTCAATACGTAAAAACGCGCACATAAATTCCCCCTTCTGCCAAAATTTACCTATGCAGTCATTTCTTCCCTTTACTGTGAGAAAGGCGGAAATGCGAAAGGAAGCAAGCTGGGCGTTAAATAGTTGAATACTTATGAGGTCTAATCTGTACTTATCTGAAAATTCACAAGGTATGATGAGAGGATATCGGCTTGGCTAACGCTAATAATACCGCACCCGGCCATCCAAGTCTAATCCCCTTGTGCTTTGCGTCTCTTCAAACACCAACTGCGCATTGCGCTCCTCGTCTGCTTCAGCCCGAACCATCTTCTCCCAAACTTTGTTGGAGGTAACACCCGCTCCAGCATCTGCCAAATCTTTTTCCTTGGGGACTGGCGTCTTCAGCGCGAGTATCATCAGGTCTTGTAGGTCTGACCATGGTTTGATGCTCAAGACGCGGATCCGCACCCCTCCCGGCTCGTATCCGAAGAACTCGAGAACGCTCATGGCACCCACCCCCAAGGCATAAATGGCAACGGTGCCGAGGTAGATGTACATCATAGCTTGCGCCCAGCGTGATGTGCGACGTTCTCGGCCAGATCCATATCCGTAGCGCTCGGCGACGATGTATATGGGCAGGTTATCCTGTAAAGACTCGACAAACTCCTCCAAGGTTCCGTTGACATCCTTATCTTTGCCCCGGAATCAATTGCGATAGAAAGTTGAGTTGAAGTGGGTCAACATATGTTCTCCGGCACGGAGTCCGTGCTGCTCGTCGAGGTTTATATACGTGAGCTCGGTGTTGCTTTGGTTCAAGACTACACGCGTCATATTGTATGGCGAGGCGTCTCTAGCAAGACCCTCGGTAAAATAAACCCCGAATACTTTGCTCGAAAATATTTCTGTTGCGGTCTTGTTGTCACGGCTGACAAGTGCAAAACAGGTTGGGAAGTTCCTTTCCGTTCATCATTTGGTACGAAGCTTCGGACAGACTGTTGCAGCGCCGTGATACTGGATGTGTTGGTGATGTTCCACCTGGGGTTGAGAGCACTGAACCAGCCATCTGAGAACCGTATGTGGCGAACATCATTCGTGGATAGGTTTTGATATAGCTCTTGCATCATGCTGTAATTACTAAGAGAGGACTGCAGTACTTCACTACTTTTGGCGTCCACAGAGAAGTCCGACGGGGCCCAGCTTGCCTTTAGGCTACACAGGAAGACCATGTACTTGGGGTCGCTCGGGGGAAAATCTGAAATCTGTCCGTTAATGAAAATCATGGACGAGTTTGGGTTGCTGATCAGGAAGCTCGTGGTAAGGGGCCAGTCAACATCGAGTGTTGAGTCCGTCAGCCAACTCTCGTTGAATTGTGTGGGTTCTCGCTGGGAATGTTGACAATCCTCATCCTGAAAGCAATTGAGGGATTCGACGGGATAAAATACAGGCTGTTCATCTTCAATCAACTTTTTCTTTTCATGAAGCGTGCATTTAGACTGCACAGAGGGCTGGTACAGTATCGACTCTTCTTGTCGCGATGAGCTGTCAGGGTCTGCTCTTATGGTTTGGAGTCGGTACCGGGGCTCACTTGACAAGGTGCCAACGTCACTGCGATCAATGTATTTCTGGAATAATCCAGTGTTAGTCGTGAAGAAGTGAAAAAGGGGTCGCACAAAGCGTGGTTGAGCTGATGCTTTTTGTGTCGTTAACCTGGGTGAAAACAAGGTGCCTCCGCAGATCAGCTGAGGTGGAATGAAAAGTGAGGTTGTTCGTCAGGTCCGTAGCCGCGAAATCCCGTAGCCAGTTCGATATCTGCGGGAACCCTCCTGCTGGGCAATAATCATTGTATATGCCCTGAACCGTCTTGCATTCTGAGGCTGCGTCGTATCGACCCGCAGCAGGGAATCTAATCCGGTTCGACAAATACCGCAGGGGGAGGTCGATGTTTCCGAACGCGATCGAGTTGTCGATCTCGTACCATCCGAGAGTTGGCACAACCAATGAAGCAGATGCTAATCCGACGATGGTTGACATGATTGTAGCGAAGACGAGAAACCCCGGAAGCAGTACACCCCAGAGGTTCGAGATATCGAAACCTTGACGCCAGAACGCGGTCGTTCCCATGTACCCAAGGTCGCCGACTCGATAGCCTCCCGTAAGAAACCCCAATCGAACACCACTGGTTACCAAACATCGTCGGAACATAGCTAGTGCGATAGATGACAGCGATGTCACAATGAGAAGCTCGTGCAGCTTGGCCACAAGTTGAAGAACGTTGTTGATGGTGTCAACGTCCACACGAAAATCCATTACGAGAGGGCCCTCCTCCAATTACCAATAGAACCTTAAAGAGCCGACACACAGGATAGTGACAGTTACCAGTATGGCAGGTACATGAACGATCCACGCATTGAGGTGACGAGTCCAGCTTCTTCGAGTGATGGGTTTTGGTACTCTGGCTGCCTTGTTTGCGCCAGGCAGTGTTGGCCTCGTCGCTTTCTTGTTATCTTCTCGATATCTCGTACCGAATCTCGTACCAGGGTGTCGTGTATGTTCCGTTGGGCTCTCTGGCTGGTCATAGTTTTCATTCCGATCGATCTCATAACTCTAACCGTCTCTTTCGACGACTTCTGGAGTTCTTGCTTGACGCGAAAGCAGTGGCGCGTCAATGGCTGTTCATCGTCATTTGGTCGCCAAGTAGCTGACTGCGTTTTGTGGTGGCCTTGGATGTTTCCGATAGGGAGAGTACGAGTAATATCTGGAGGTGTGATCTGCTACTCAAAAAAGTATGGATCTGTTGCGTCTGCGCGACGCCAGGAGGGTGTCGTAGTTCAATGTCATTCTGCATAGAGGCCATTGAAACATATGCACGTGAGTCGAAGAAGAGTGGTTTTGTCCAAAATACTTGTCACGACATAAGAGATTCCGGGCGATTCCAAAGAGTGACATGAAAGAAGCTGCTGTCAGCCTGGCTGCCCCTGGTCCCGAGGGTGTTCTTAAATGGGTTCAAAGGTTGATCAGTACCACTACATATCTTGCACAGCCGAATATCGCCGATGTTGAGCTATACGAGAACTGAAAGCCGCAGACGTAATAATACTGCCTGCTGATATTTGCAGTGTAACCAATGAGCGCGAATATCGTAATGTAACTGGGTGCTTATGCTACTATCACACCCCCCAAAGCCACAGTCTAACGCTTTCCTGCGTCATTAGTTAAATCAGGCTGCAGGCTGTAGGCAGCTTTCCTATGCTTAATGATAAGACGACATGCTTCCGATGCACATTTCAGTGGCTGAGACTTATCTTTCGGCTTGCGCCTGGTCTACTCGGCGTCTTGTAGATATACATCTAAAGGTGTTTATCATGATGCCATCTGGGCACGCATCTTTACTAAGAGTTATTTCAAGGATTTTCGGCCTATCATCGTATTGTCTCGGGTTAAGCTTAGGTTCTGCTTTCTGTTCATCACCTTTACTCATTCTAACCCAAGCTTAGCTCCACATCGTCTGGTCAAAACTTCCGAATTCCTACGTAAGCTCATTCCTCAATAGGCTAAGGTTACAGTACTGTTACACTCTGGTATTCTGGTTGCTACGCACCACCCCCATAATATTCCCACGGCATTTCAGATAAGCCTATGTAGAGTTTAGGGGTACTGCACAACTTCCCAGCCCAATTGGTGGCACGGTACGTGCTGTGGTATCCGAATACACCAGCACGTAATGTGATGTCCTAGAGTGATGTTCAAGAAAATGATCGCCTGGCTTCAGTGTCACACGTAGATCTTTACGCTATCGGCCTTTTGTATCCTAGTTTCAACACATTCAGTCTTCTTTGCAAGCAAACAGGGGTTTAATATAGTAACTGTAGTTAAACTGTAACGGTAGTTTAACACTGTAACATTTATTTAGTATAGTAACAGTAGTTTAGTATAGGCACAGAGGTTTAGCTATAACAATAGTTCAGTACAGCAACAGCGGTTTAGTACAGTAACAGCAGTTTAGTACTGTAACAGTGGTTTATTACAGCAACAGTGGTTTAACACGGCAACAGTAGTTCAGCAGAGTAATAGTAGTCCAGTACAGTAACAGTGGTTCGGCGCAGTAGCAGTGCCTACTTAAGCAACAGTAGTTTTGTATAGCAACAGCGCTTTACCACCTTCAATTTCGGATTTCTGAGGTCGAAGTTCACTCTTCCTTTCTAGCCTTTCTAGGTGTAAGACGAACGTTCAAAGGACCTTTCTTCCAAATCGCAAAGATTTCCTGGTCGGTCCAGTTCCGGCTGTCGTCCGTGATCTCCATGTCAAAGTTCCAGATAACCCTAGCTAGGATGACTCTCATCTCAGACATTGCGAGGCTAATTCAGACTAGGTTAGAGGATATTATGAACTAATTAGGAGGTGCCTGTTAGAAGAAAGGCTTATTATACTTACTTACGGCCAATACAGTTACGAGGGCCAACTGAGAAGGGCTGAAGGGCGCTCTTGTTGTCGTTTGCAAACCTTGTATCTCCAAGCCATCGCTCAGGTATAAAGGAGTCTGGCAGCATAAAGTGCTTCTCGTCATGGTTTATAGGCCATTGCGACACCATTACTCTCGTCTGTCATTAGAAATGAGTTACAGGCTTCTGAATACTTAATTAAGGGAGGAGTTTACAGTCTACTTACACCTTCCGGCACGTATCTCTTACATATATAGTCTCCTCCAGGCTTAATAATACGGGTAGGGCTGATAGGCACAACTGGGTATAGGCGCATGCTTTCGTCAAGTACTGCAAGCATGTAGCGGAGCTTCTGTACGCTGAGGACGTTAATGCTCCTCTCAGAGCTAAACGACCGAACTTCCTTAACTACTTCCGCCATTGCTTTAGGATGTGTTGTTAGGAAGAACGTAACAGCTGATAACACTGATGCAGTAGTTTCTGAACCAGCAATAATAAGAGTATCTGCTGTTTGTTCAATCTCTAACTTAGACATAGCCTAAAAGCAATACAGGTAGTTAGTATAGGTTAGTAGAAATGCTATTATAGATATCCGTTTGTATAGGGGACTTACCGAACTGCCCTCCTTTCTCATCATAGACTGGATAAAGTCTGGTCTTGAGTTGCCTAGAGCCATACGTCTCCGTACCTTGTCTAAACTCAACTCGTTATGGCGCTTCTGGTGTTCTTTTAGTTTCTTTGGAATAAGCCATTTCGTAAACGGTTGCGTAATCCAGTAACGCTGGAATTGGTTTCTGTAGATGTTTGCGTGAATGGCGTTAAATATTGACGAGACCCAAGGGTGATAGTCAGACTTTTCAAGACAACCAAAAGGCTCCCCAAAAGCTAAGTCTCCAAGTATATCAAACGTAGTATAGCTATACCAAGCCACCATATTTAAAGGCTTTCTTCCATCCTCACAGTGTTCATAAAGACGCTGGATCAATAAATCAATCTGCTTCTGGATCAGGGGCTGCTGGTCTACCATGCTCTGAGCAGAAAACCCGTGCGCAAGAACCCGGCGGATACGAGCATGATCCTCCCTGCCAGCATTAACAATACTATGCGGCTTGCTACTTGCGTTAATAGGGTCCTTATAGTTCTCCATCCCTCCCTTACTGTGGCCCATCAGGTCCTTAAACGCGTCTGGGTCGGCCCAGTTAAGGGTCTCAGGGCCAAGCCGTACGACAGAGCCATATCGCTTATGCAGTTCTACAAGCTTCTGGTGTGCCTTACCACTAGTAACCATCCATGAGAAAGAGATCCTTGTGGCGGCAAAGAGCTTCGGCCCAGGATAATCACAAAGGGGGTGGAAGTACACATTATAAATAACGTTTGAAATAAGTCGGATAAACCCCTGTGGGTGGTCAGTTTGTGCATCGTCTGCCATAAAGGCTTGATCCTGAAGGCTTACTAGGGCAAGCAGAATGGCAGGTAAAGCCACTGCCAGCTGCACGTTGCTAAACATTGAAATATCGTATGGGATAATTAAGGTGTTGCTGTGGACCTTAACAAGAATTCTTTTTCTTGAGACGAGGACCAAATCCTTCAATCTCATGTGAGAATCCAAGCAGGGGGATTTCATTGCCTTTATAGTTCAGTGGTGACCACAAACTTTCTAGGTACATAGTCTGTGGATGGCATCAACAACGGTTATTTAAAGTTAGTGGTAACTGTTATGAACGGAGGTGCAGGCCCCCTATGAGCGTGCGATGCAGCTATTGAGCTATCGTAACGCAGATGTATTGGTAACTGTGCAAAGCGCATGCGGTGTAAGAAGACACTCTGCTTCAAGAAGTATCAGAAGTCTACTTCGTTATGTATTAGAGCCAGAATCCTTAGCTGGGATTTAGGAATGTTCCCACGTACACAGTATAATCTATTTTCAGCTGGCTACACAGTTTGCATGAGGGCCGAAGACAGCGACTGGGATTGTGCCAGTCTTAAGCCTTTTGTCAAAAAGCCTTCAGGTCTGCAGAAATTATACAGGGGGCTTGATCGGCAATTCAGATACACTTTAATAACGGGGTAACTTAGATAACTCTAGGGCCAGAAATCAGAAACTGATTTTACAGCCTAAGCCACTTCGGGCACCTTTTTCCATCAGTGAAGTTTGCCCTTACTGAACTCTGTTCGTTATCCCTTATTTACCATATACCCAGAAAAGGGAGCCATTTTGCTAGCCTAAACAGACGGCTAAAAGCTAGTTAACTAGCTTTTAACTTGCAAAGGGGTGGGTGGCGTGCCACGCCTGTAAATAGACCGTCCCAGCTGTTGAATATGGCTGAATAACATGTTAAAATAACAGAGAAGCCCTTTGGTTTGCTCCACTAGATTAGCCCTATTTTAGAAGGGATTTAGTTAACAAACTGGCTATGAAGTAGCTAGGATTTCCATAGTAAGAAGTGGCAAAGTACTAGCATTTTCAGGGTTTTCCTATCATATAGTTGTACGCACAAAGAACCGGATATCATCTCCACGCAGAAGCCCACGAATTACAGTCCTCACAATTCGACAACATCTCCTACTCCGTCATTCAAATATATAGTGTACGCCTAAGGAGGTGAAAGAAGCTTTATATATAAAATTACAATCTAGAACCCCTAGTAGGTTGCCTTGTACTAGGCGTAGCTATAGATTTCATATCCTGTTCCAGGCCGCTAAGGAGTGCCAGGGCATCACTATTATCAACAACCCCCTCATCCCAATTCAAAGTAACTGACATATAGCCACCAATAACAGAAGCAAGACTCAAAATATATGGTTCACAAGTTGGAGACATTCCTGCCGAACCATAAAGTTTGTCAAACACTGCTACCTTCTTCGTCACACCATTCGGTTGTGATGCTAGGCCGCCATCTACAGGCCCAGTATTAGTAACACAAAAGGCATGTCGCCTTCTGCTTCCGACCGATCTGAAAAGATACGGCCTGAAATCCCCGATGAATCTCATTAGGCCATTCGTAAGATTCACGCTTGACTCGCTTCGCCTACGAATGAGTTTTTTACACGCTCTGACGCTATTCCACAAATCCTCATCCTCAGCCAAACTGTTTTCGGTGGGAGTTGTCCTAGATCCACAAGGAATGTATTCCTGTGACCGGCTGTTGTCAGAGGAGAAAGGCACTTCTACGACTCCTGTAAATAAGCCCATATCGCCTGTTCTGTGGTTCCTCAAGAACTTTCTAAGCGAGAAGGGCACCGAGCCAATGAATCGGGTGTGGACCGGTCCATACAGCCGGGCTAGTCGTCGGGCAGTGAGCAAAGTGACGAGAGCTGTCATTGTTGCTTGGTTATGCCTGGTCAAGTTCACTATTCTTGTGACTTCTTCCTGGGTCAGCTGAAAGGTCCGGACATAGCTGAAAGGTGGTTGTTCTTCTATACTCATGATCGGTCGCCCTGACCAGGGGACAGTATCGGCTGGAGAGTATAGAGTTGCGGCAATGGTCTCAATAATCTTGGAGAACAAGAAACGCGGTGTAAGGGGAAGTGCCATGCTTTCCTCGAGATGCGGAACCAAAGGGAGACGAGGGACCTCAACCTCTTGGTTGGCTGTAAAATCCAGACCACTGACACAATTGCCGGTAGACAGAAGTAGGTTAACGGCTTGGAGAAATGTCTGGTGAAAATATACCGCGGAATAGCCATCTCCAACGGCGCGATGAAAGGAAAAGGACATGGTAAATGATAGCGAGTCCGCGAACCCTGCCGTATAGGGAATAGTAACCACGCAGCGCCAGAGAGGGAGATCATCCGTCACTACAAGGTATCTCTGGTGCTCATCTTGCATCAACCTCTCGATATTCGACTGGTCGTCTGCGTCGATAAACTGTACAATTCTCCGGACATTAACGTGCTCAAGCCTTCTCCAAGTTGGCCATGCACTGTCCACGTCTCCCACGGTGGTTCCTAAGATAGGATGGCGACACAACGTCTTTCGTAAAGCCGCAATAACCAGCTCTTCAAATTTATTTCTAGAAAGCTCGACCGATTCGTCTAGATCAATTGTGTAAACTGCAGCGAGTTGGCAGGTGCTATGGAATCCAATTGCGTTTTGGTGGATTTGGTATCTCTCCAAATGCCCTACGAACCGTTAATGGTTTAAAAAGAACGAGCATCTATAATAGAGCAAAAGCTTACCAGGAGCTCTCAACGGGAGATCATGCATTTTCTCAAACGGGCTAGGTGAGCTTGGAGATTGCGTAGTTAAAGAACGTCTTCGCCATGTACAGGTAGCGAATTATATGTTATAAGTGTTTGGTGTGCTATGTCTATCCTTGAATGGGGGCTTTGTCGGTTAATACGATAAAATATGCTTTGAGTGAGGCGATAAGGCAGCCATAACCGTACTGCTTAGGGAAAAACTCAGTAGTCGAGTCCACTAATGTGTAACAGCTTACCTTATCTGTGTCAGTTTGAACTATCTGTGTCAAGAAAGATTACTCAAGTCAGCCAGTAATAACTATCTACAATCCTTTTTCATTCGGAGCTGGGCCATTCCACATATAGCATCATGAAAAAGAGAAAGAAACCTTTAGAATCACATAGAATAAGATCTTAGCAAGCCAACCAACTACCTCGATCTGGGGCGGCTTGAAGCGCTTTCGATATCGGTACTACTACACTGGTATACACTAAAAAGAAGCTAGATTAAAGCGAATCCACTCATGAACCTTTCAACAGCCCCATCCCTCTCAAACCTCAAGTTGGCAGCTGGTAACTCGGCACTCTCCTTTAGTACCAACCCCTCTTTGCCATTGATCTGCAAAAGTTTGTGCTCAATGTTGCGACCTACACTCTTGTTAGTGCTAGTTATCCTACTCCCTCCTCTCTTAGGTTTTATCTAAGCACTACCCGTCCTGACCTGTAAGAACTCAAAAGCCACAGGCCTGTCCCTAGTCGAAAGCATGGCAACGTTAATAGCGTAATTGCGCTAAGTAACGGGATGCCCTAAATGAAACTTTCAAATGCCGAGTTAAAGCCTTTATGTGTAAGTAACTAACTAAAAGTAGGTTGTAGTTATATAATGCAGAGATTGTCGCTCCTTAGTTAGGGTACAAATCATATAGCGTCTAAAAAGTAGACACAGTTTTGAGACATACCGCCTCTATGCATCTTGTCCCATTATTATCACCTTCAGGATTAACAAAATCCGATGCCTATGATACTCCTTCCTGAATAATTCACCCAAGATGCTAGTGAAGATACTACACTAAGGGTGGGGGTAGGCAAAAGCATCCGACATTCTGGCACCCGGTGTTTTATCGTTTGTGCTTCAAGTTTTGTAGATTTCTACCACCAGTTCCAAGTTCTCATCACTTCATTAACTTTATCTTATACTTTGTACTCCGTTGTAGAGTAAGTGAGCTATCCTTATAGAGTTAGCGATGCAGAGGCTTGTGGATACATGGAGTAACAGCATAAATCTACAGTAAAGTTGTAACATCAGGTAACTCTACTGCGCCTCATCTCTAAGAATTACTGTTGCATTTACCTTACCTCCTTATCGGAAAGTATGGGTATCTAAGCTTTGCAGTCTCAGCCAACCAAACAATGTTCTTAAGTTTCACATTGCTTACTTGCCCTATTGCCACTAAATAAACATGGCACGGTTTGATCCTAAACGTGTACATGCTGTTTTCAGCAATGAGAGTTTGACTGATATCAGACGGAGGAGCATTTTAGTTGTTTCTTCAGCCTCACACTGTTACAGATAAACTCTGTGGTATTGCATATCATATGTACGAAATGACTGTCTGTACTATCTGCCGAAAAGTATAGGGGTAAGAAGCTTTAGCCAGATACTAATAGTACGTTATAAGGTGTGTCGGTGTTAATATAAGAGGGGTTAATTAGCTTTACACTACGACCCTGTCTGAATGGCCTGTAAGCGCCTTCTGGCGTAGGTAGAAGTTACTAAAGCAAGTATCAGGGGATGCAGGGTATAAGCTTCTGTTAGTAGTAGTAGTGGTAGCTTTTGTAAGTCTCTATACTCCTAGTTATACAAAGGCAGGCTATTATCTCTCTCAATGAATAAAGCTTATTACTCTTCCCTCAAATAGGTTGTCATCCAACTATAATTTCAACACTGTTCACTCTTCATTTTCAAAGCAACAAAAAGCCCTAGTTTTTGCCAAAACTTCGCTTGTTTTCACTTCGCCTATTATGACGGTAGAGCTTGTCAATCTGGCCGATGGCCTCTCCTGCTACACCACATCTGAAGGCGAGGCTCGCCTTATTTACAAGGAAATATACGAAGACCACTGCTATGACGGCTTTAAGCTCCCAGAATCACCCTTTATTATCGACGCTGGGGCTAATATTGGCATTTTTTCTTTCTATATGAAGCAGAAATATCCGTCAGCCACAATCCTTGCGTTTGAGCCAGCTCCAGAGACATATAACATTTTGCACCGAAACCTAGAGTTAAATAAGGTCGCTGGCGTTAAGACCTACCCCTATGGTCTAAGCTTGAATGCAACAGCTGCTAAGCTTAAATATTTCCCTCACCTCCCTGGTATTTCGACTATACGTCCAGAAGAGAAGGTAGAGATACAGCGTAGGTTTACGCAACGTCATGGTGAAGAAATTGCGGCAGAGGTGTTTGGTGATACCCAGGAGATTGACATCCGTCTGCAAAGGCTATCACACTTTCTAGACGGCTGTGGGGGGCTAGAAAGGATTGATCTAATCAAGGTTGATGTTGAGGGTGCTGAACTGGATGTCTTGCTTGGTGTGGACGATAAATACTGGGATATCACATGTAACGTTGTATTAGAAACCTGGGACGGCTCTGGAGTTAAGCCAGCGATTGAAGAGCTCCTGCACAAAAAGGGCTTCATCGTTACTAGTGAGGAAGCTAGGTGGTTACCAGAAAAAACATTTATAATTCGGGCCTACCGTGAGAGTTAATCATGTTAGGAATTTGAGGAATTCCATTAGCCGCTAGGAGGGTGTCTTATTCCATAACAGGCATTAAATTCCCACTTACATTGTAAAGATACGTACTAACAATGTAAAGAGCATGAGTGATGTGATCACCTAGCAGCCTTTTTTCTATTATCTCAGCAGAGCTCTTCATATGGTCCGTCATGGTCCAGGTTGCTAATATCATGTAAATGGAAATGTTGCACCTGTTGAAATAAGCGGCAAAGAGAAACTAGGATTGATTTTGTATGAGACAACCTTCTGAAACACCCATCCGTATGCCTGTCGCATCTGCGAGCACCACAGAAGCCTATTGATCCATTATAAAGACTCATGATGCTTGATGAGGTCCATCGAGTATGTCGTCAGAAGCTCAACGAAAGCATTGTGGAAAACGGCAACGTCCTCGGAACCATAAAGTGAAGACTGCAACTTTACAATAATTAGTGGGTCACGTCTTACGTCGTCCCAAATTTCTAGCACCACGTCGTACGGCGTTCGTTCGCGCGAAACAAGCCGAGATGCCTGCAACCCGCCTTGCTCGGTGATAATTGCATCGCCAATGCGCACGCTCTCAACGCCGCCCCCGGCGTAGTCGAACACAGCCTGGAACAGTGGCGCATGTGGCCAGACCTTGGCCGGTACTTCGGGACCCGGGATCACCGGCAGCCGCTCCAGCAACACACTGTACGGTACGCGCGCGTGCTGCATTGCGCCGCGCATCGCCTTCTTGACGACACGGATCTGCTGGATTGGACTCAACAGTGGTCCGCCTCCTTTCTCTCTTGTTTGTATGCGTATAGGTAATAAGTTAGCGAAGAAGCCCATGGCGGCCATATCCTCCACCGTAGCGCGGTTCGTGTCTGCGACTCCAATGGTTATCATGTTTGCGTCGTCTTCGTTGTCGTCGTCGTCGTTCGTGGTGGCCCTGGCCTCACCATTGCTTGTCTGGTTGCTTAGTTTGGCCAAGAGCGCGGCGTAAGCTGTCATGAAGAACTGCATGCGCGTGATCTTTTGCCGCTGCACCGTCTCCTTGATTTTTCCAGACAAGGCCGAGCTGAGGCGGAAGACGCCTATATGTTGAGTCCAAGAAGATGGGGGGCTGGTCCTCCGGTCGGGGTACTGACAATGTGGGAGACCAAGGACGGGCATGATGGGCACCGCATTCTTGTTATACTGGGATATCCAGTAGGCAATATCAGCATCCAGCCGTCCCTGCTCATAGTCGGCGCGCTGCCTATTGGCAATCTTGGAAAACTGCGGAACAGTGAGTGGAAGCACCGCACCGCTGTAGAGGGCAGAGATTTCGGAGAGGAGCACAGATGTGGTCGCGCCATCCCCGGCGAGGCGATGATAGGCGATTACGAGGAAATGGTAACAGTTTGAAGACCAGTGGAAATCGACAATTTTGAAAGGCCTGCCAGACTCAAGGTCGTACGGCTCCTCGTGAAGCCGCTTCATAGCCTCCTCGGCTGCGGCTTGATTAGCGACCGCTGTGCACTTCAAACCCCATGCTGGCGTCTTCATGATAAATTGGCCTAAGTCCCGGTTCTTGTCGTGCTCGCGCTCGGGAAGAAACGCGGTGCGAAGTATCTCGTGCCTACGTAGGACTTCATCCACGGCAGTGCCTAGTCGTTGCAAATCGATGTACCCTTCAAACAGGTAGGCGATGGTGTTGTGGAAGATGGTACGATCGTGCGAGAGCTGCTCTTGCAGTTTCCATGAATACATCTGTCCTAGCGACAGAGGATGCCGAAGCAAGCTCGTTGCACCGTCTCGATCGACGCCACTTGTGTGCGAGGTCACGCTGCTTCCAGCACATTCCACTGTAGACTGACTAGATGTCAATGATAAGTCTGCACTGCTCGAGGCCAGGCTCTGGCTGAGGTCCCCGGCTGCCGCCTCCGGCTGGCAGCCTTCTGTATCGACGGAAATCAGAGGTAAAGCGTCAGGTGGTAATCGTTTGACTGCTTCCTCGGCAAGGTCTTCAAGTGAAGCTCCACTAAGCACCCGCAAGATGGGTATATCGACCAATAGTTCTTGGGAGAACCTACAATCAACCAAATGTCAGCCATGTGTATGTATACATGCAAATCTCACAGGTTCGTGAGCTGTCAAGTTTCTGACATGTGCTTTTGAAGAGCTCACAAGTCCTAACGCGATTGCCTAATGAACGTGACTGGATGTACAGATGATGATAAATGGGCTTTTGAGATGATAGGTTGCATCTGCCCTTGGGATGGGGGGGAGGGGCGGCTGTTTCTCACATACCATGTGGATACTGCGACAGCACCGAGCGAGTCGATGCCCTGGTCAAGGAGTGCAACATTGGGATTGACACTTTGATCCATAGGAATAAGGAGGATGTTGCGCGTTTTCTGGGCGAGTCCATCTTGATAAAACACACATGTTAGAACCGTGTTATAGGACGGATGGGGGTGTTCTCGATTGCGCATCTTACGTATGATAGCCTCTTTGGCCTCGTCCATGGTTGTTGCTTCGCGCAGTCGGCCCTTGGTCGAGACCTTGCCGCCTGAGGGCTCGTGGCCCACGTCACTCAAATGGTTTTCGGGTGCTCGAAGATGGCCAAACCGAGGGTTATCCCACAACTTGACCGAGTGCTTGTGTTTTGCCTCAAACACCGGGATGCCAGTTATAATCTCTATGTCCGACATATCGGTGACGGACATACGGGTGGTATTGTCTTCGTCCTGCCCCAGTACGCACTGTCCTGAGACGATGGCTTCGGCAAACAGCGTATGAAAGTCTCCTTCTGAGAGCTTGCTCGTGTCGTGGGCTTTGAGAAGTTGCTCGTCGAAATGGGTTCGGGCAAGATATCCGACGCCCATCACGGCGCCCACATGGATCGTTGAAGCCTAGAAGTGTTAGCATTTTTTGTCCTTTCCCAACCCCTCTCTCCTTCTCCTTTTCTTTCTTGAAGAGAACAAGGGCGGCGGGACGCTTATTGGAGGTGACTTACCACCAGTCCCATGGTTCGTCGGTGTTGTGCGAGGGCTTGCAGATAAGCGTTGGCTGCATTGTAGTTGCTCTGGCCGGGATTCCCGCCCACTGTGGCCGCGGACGAGAACATGACGAAGAAGTCTAACGGTGTTTCCGAATTTGGATCACAGAATCGTTCGTGGAGAAGACGTGCGCCGACCACCTTAGAGTTCAGCACCATATTCATGTCCGCCAAGCTCATATTCTGGAACATCGTGTCGCGGAGAACCAAAGGGCCATAGGCAATTCCTCCTATTGGCGGAAAGGTTCTAAGAATCTTGGACAGACCCGCATCTATGTCTTTTTCGTCAGACACATCCCTAGAAAACAAAAGAATTAGTCACTGGTTGGGGCTGTTTGGGTTGGGAACAGAATGCGCGTGACCGGCTCCCTGGACCTACATGGGTAAAACTGTAACATGGCCACCAAGCTCTTCCATCTCTTCGATCCATCTAGGATCTGGAACTTCTGGGTGGCGACTGGATAGAACAACATAGCAACCACCATGTGTGACAATCCATCGAGCCAATGATCGGCCCATAGTTTTGGCGAGGCCAGCAAGAAGGTACGTCTTGTCTGGAGCGAGCAAGCTCCCAGCATCAATAGACCGAAGCCGGGCTTGAATTGTGCCATCGTTCCTCCAGTCAACAATGGTGGTGAGGTCCACGGGGGCTTTTTTGTGCTGGATATCAGCGACCTTGACGATTGCTGCTTCTACCATGTTGTGATCACCGGTAGCTCCTGAGGATTCGAGAAGACCCTGCTCAACAGCCTGAAAAAGGTCGCGACAGTGAGCATCTTCATACGGCATGCCGGAACCGCTCTCTGCGAAGAAGTGAGTAAAGCCGTACTTTGTACAGTGTGGTGGTTGAATCTTGGCCAGGCGACTGCCGAGGGCAACCGCTTTGTGCTCCGTAGACGAGAAGTCGCAATAGACAGACGCTTTCGTAGTGATCATTTTCTTGAGTGCCCTTTCCGATATCCATGGATCTAGATGCGTCCATGAGTAGCCTGAATTGAGCTCCATGTCAGTTTGTTTCTGACTGGTGGCAAAGCGGACCTGGACGTTCTTCTTCTTGGCTTGTTTTACAATGGCATCCACGCAGAACCGCGGTGTGTCAAACATGAGAACACTCGTGCCGGAGCTCGCGCTGCTTATAATCACTCGACTTATGATAGAAGCAACAACATGGAGCAAAATACATCTGCCTCCAGAGGGCAGTGCAAAGACACCGCTGGCTGGAATATGGACGACGGATGCGTTGCCAGCTGCTAGCACCAATACAGGCATCTTGGTTTCTGTTGTAAAACCCTGGCACAAGTGGAAGAAGCCCAGACTGCCAACGCGAATGGCCCCAGTGAGCGCAAAGTGGACCTGGACTTGTACCAGATCACCATGCACGCTCGAGAATGGGGATGGCGTAGATGGTGGGCGAGGGCTGACCAGCGTTTCCATGAACTCAAGGTACGAATGCGCACCACCCGCACCGAGACGGAGGCGTATAGGAGTATTATCTGGCCGGCCATCGGCGAGAATAACACGTCGTTCAGAGTTCAAGCGATTGTTGCGCGCTGTGTCGTGCTTGACACGAGGTATCCAGGCACGTCCGTTGACAAGGTAGATCTCGGGCTCAATGGTCCATAAGATATCACTTCTGTCATCGAGCGGTGTTGTCATCTCTTCGAGCTGGATAACGTGCTTCGCGATGAGTGTGGGATATTGCAAATGTTCAGCGTTGTCCATGTCGATGTTCTGGACTTGGATCTGTGGATTCTCGAGCTGTATCGTCCGGAGGAGGCCAATGGTCATAGCCTGGACAGGATTGTGCGTGAAGGCCGCCTCCGTGATCCAGATGACGACCTTAGCGTAGTCACCGGACAAAAGCGACTTGACAGCTTCGAGCTTGACGTCGTCGAGGTTGTCAAACATCTCTTCATCAAGCTCCGAGACCACGACGAACGTGGACCCTGTCTCCAACTGCGCTGCCTGCTTGACCACGGTTTCCAGAGAGTCAAAACGTAGGACTCGTCGGCGGGCTAAATTTTCTTGAAGCTTGCCCACCAAGGCCGAGGACCGACCAGAGCAGCCACCAACAAAAACTAGCTGGGGCATGTCGGACCGATTGTCTTGCTGATCGGGCAACGTGAGAGGCGTGCTGTCCAGCCGCTGCACCTTGGAACTCATGGCGTGCGCACTGAACAGGGAATTCGGAAAAACCCAGCTCTCGCGCTCAGATGTGCAGCTGTCAATTCCAGAGAACCCAGCTTGCTTCAGGATACTGTCCCACTCCTTGTACGATACAAGAGGGTCAAGGGTACGGCCGTCTTCATAGCCGGCCCACCAGCCAGGGAAGAGGCCAAAGATGTAGCTTGTGCGTAAATATTCTCTGAACGTGGCTTCTGCAATGACAACATGCCCCCCTGCCTTGAGCAGAGACCTTACGTTCGTCATGGTTTCCACCAGATGTGGTGTTGCGTGGAGAACGAACGAGGCGATTACCAGGTCATATGAATGGGGTGTGAAGCCTTGCCGCACCTATATAGGCCAAGTGCTGTTAGCAAATTTACCTTGATACCTAACGTGGAGGATTAAGCGGGAGAAACTTACTGGATCCTGAGTAATGTCGAGCTTGCGGAAGTCCATGCGGTCATTGTGCTTGGAGAAGACCTTACGAGCCTTGTCGAAGAAGGTCGCTGAGATGTCGGTAAAGGTGTAGCTGTTGAATCCCAGCTGTTCAATGTCGAGGATATAACGCGTAGCTGATCCCGTGCCGCCGCCTATACAATGGTTTGAGAATCAGTGGATGAGTTTTTGAAAATCGATCCAAGAACTGAATAGTCAGATGGATCTCACCGATCTCGAGGATGTTCATGTTGGGGAAACGATGGCAGATCTGGCCAACTAAATCTTGGCCATAGTTCCAGCACGGCCCATTGCTGAGAGGACTGGCATAGAACTCGCTGAGCAGCCCATCCGCGTTCATCCAATGAAAAGGATTCGTATTGTCGCGGATTGTGGGGATCACATTTTCGCTGACCCTTTTGACGAGGCGCACGTAGGGGTGATACCAATTCCTGCGGTTCGGTGTTAGACTCCACTTGCGAGATGCACTCTGGCGATCGAGGAAAGTCAAACTTACTCTTCACAGAGCTTTTCTACCTCAGCCGCTGTGTCCATCTCCCAGTCTGTGTCATAGAAAGTGGTCTTCCACTCTCGCGCCTTGACCAACACCTGCTCGTTCCAGTGAATGTATCTTTGCAGTCCGGGACTTGCATTCTGGCGATCCTCGTGTGTGAGATGAACTAAAAAGTTCTTAACGTAGTGGTATACAATGCGCTCGATGACCGGTATCATGCGCTTGTCCTCATCGGTTGCCCAGAATTCAGGACGATCTAGGATGCGATCTGGCGAATAAGGGCCCCATACCGTTTTGGTGAACATGAGATGGTCATCGGATGGCTCTGGTCTGTAAAGTGGTCGAAGAACGATGTTTTCCACTTGAAACAGAATATCAGAGCTATCACCAAAGACCTCGACGTCTCCACTAAGGATTGAGTCCTTGGAGAACGAGCACGTAGAGTTAAAGAGCACACCAACTTCATCACAAGAGCCCAATGCGGAGGTGCAAGCTCCAGGGACCAAGGTAATCCTGTCAATGTGCACAGGGACAACCGTGGACCTCAAAGCGTTGTCGCCAGGGTACGAAAAAGCGCCCATGATGGCCTGGAAAGCTGTATCCAGCGTGGCTGCGTGAAGAACAATCTCCTGCAAGGAACTGTTTGGAAGTCGGTAATGTGAGAGCCGTCCCGCAGCCCTGCCATCTGCTCGTCGCAAATCATGGAGACCATGGTACTTATTTGTATACTCGAGGCCCAGGAGCTCAAGCTCTCTGTAGAAGATATTGATGTCGATGTTGTTGGGGTGCAGTGGCTCATCCAGGCCTCGTTGGGGCAAGCAGGCCAATGGAGAGCCAAACGTGGCGACGACGCGACCACTAGCCGATGTGGAAGGTTTTGTTTGTTTATCAAGAGCGGAGTCAATGCAAACCTCAACATACAGCTGCTCGGCGCTCTGTTGTACCACTTTGAGCGTGATAAGCAGCTCGGCCATACTGTTCTCGTCGTCAAAGGAGATGGCCTTATCGATGCTCAGATCCAGCACCTCGAGAACGGTGACGTTCACATCTTGACCAACACGCATCCTCGCTACATGCAGTGCTGCTTCCATGGCCATCACGACATAGCCGGCGGCAGGAAGGATAGGTTGGCCTTGGAGGTCATGACCCTTTAGCCACTTGTCGTCCCGGGGCTTGATGAAAGACTGCCACTGGAACGTCGAGTCCGTAGTGGTTGGAAGAAGGGACCCCAGGAGGACATGGGGAGCCGGCCCGGCAAGGAAAGACTTTACAGCACGTGTTTCGGCCCAATGTGTTCGCGTATGGTCCCAAGAGTACCTGGGAATGACCTTGGTCAGGCTTCTGGGAGACCATGTTGAAGACGACATAGTTCTCATAAAGCTGTCAGCGTCGGGTATTTTGAAGCTGGCAAACCGCTCCCAGAGATAGGCCAATGCTTCCGCAAATGCATCCGTATCGTCTTGACCTCGTTTCATGCATCCTGTATGCGGCAATTCCGTGCCACAAATGGCATGAATAGTTTCAAGAGCAGGACGCTTTAGAGCGGGATGAGCACCCACTTCCACACAACAGGCGACATTGTTGTCACCCACGGCACGCTCGATAGCCTGGGAGAAGAGCACCGGGTGGACGAGGTTCGCTGCCCAGTACTCTGCTGTAATATCCGTACATTTCAAAAGTTTCCCCTCGTACGCGGACGAGTACCAAGCAACGGGCGAGCACGAGTCGGAAGCCATGGAGTCGGAGTTGAAGGTATAGCCACAGTCGACAAGTATTTTGGTGTATATGTCGCCGAACGGGGCCATGTGGTGAGAGTGATAGGCTCTATCGAGGCGCAGGAATCTCGCGAATTTATCTTCGTCCTTGAGGATGGCCTCGACATGTTTCAAAGCTGATGACATACACACAGATGGTTAGCTCGGTCCAGGTCGGGTCAGGTCTATATGCCCGGGAACGGGGTGAACTGACCATCGGCATCACCAGACAACGTCACGCTAGTAGGCGCGTTATATGCCGCAACGCAGATCCGTCCTTCAAACTCTTCAAGGTTGCACAGCTCTTTCGCGTCCTCCCAGGTGATATCAGCCGCGAGCATCGCACCTTGGACGCTGCTGGAAGATCCGACTGCCAGCCCTCGCAAGTAAGCGACACGGATGGCCTGAGAAGGCGTGATATATCCCGCAGCAGCCGCACACGCAATTTCCCCTGAACTGTGACCAACAACAGCCGTGAACTTGATTCCTGCAGCCTGGAGCAACCTGATGAGCACGAGCTGAACGGCATCGCAGAGCGGCTGTGAGACGGTCGCCTCCCCCACAATAAATTCATCCTCTTCACAAGATAGCTTTTGCTGGATCGTCCACGTAGGACGATACTTTGTTGGAAGCGTCTGCAAGGAGGCGTCCAACTCACTTATGATGTCTCGCGTCCAAGGGATTGACTCCAGGAGCGATTTACACATGCCTTTCCACTGTACACCCTGCCCGGGAAAAATGCCCAAAATCTGCGGTTCGCCCTTGTTGCCGCGGTTGGAACTAAAGTCTATGCCCAAGTTGCCCTTGATGGCTGCCTCGAGTGCGAGACAAGCTCCCTCCCGTGTGTGGCTGGAGATTGCGTGCCGAACGGGCAGCACAGTCTGCTTGCGCAGCAATGTCCAAGCTAGATCGGCCATGTCAATGGTTGGATCTGACTCGAGGAACCGGAGCATAGCTTCCATGTTCTTTGTGAGAGAACGCTGGGACTTGGCTGACAAGACGATAGGCATGCCGTACGTAGTGCTCGAGGGCTGATTCTTCATGTCGCGGGATATCGATAAAGACTGCTGCAGGCCGCATCCCACATACTCTTCTATGATGCAGTGTGCGTTCGTCCCACCGAAACCTAACCACCGACTTCATTAGTATCTGAGGTACTTGGGGTTAGGCATATCAAGGACAGGGTCCGCAACTCACCAAATGAGTTCACGCTGGCTCGACGTGGGTGGCCCGGTGCAACTTGTGGCCAAGGCTGCACTTCCGTGGGGATGCGAACGTGATGGTAGAAAGGTTGTACAGCCGGACTGAGCTTTTCAAAAAGTTGATTGGGCGGAATCACACCATGTTGGACCGCAAAGGAAACTTTCAGTACGCCGGCTAATCCGGCAGTCCCTTCTGTATGGCCAATCACCGTTTTCACACTCCCAACCAGAAGGTCCTGGAGCTGCGTGGCGCCGGGCAACTTGTCTCCAAAGAATGCATTCGCGATAGCCTCCGCTTCTTGAGGGTCGCCTGCTGGCGTTCCCGTACCTGGATCATGAGATTCGTGTGAGTTCAATATTCCAAAAGCACCTCGTGGGCCATCAATTTCACAGCGACTCACCATGGGCTTCAAAGAATTGAGGACGATCACCAATGCGGCTCAAATCTAGTCCTGCCATTGCATAAGTATCTCGAATCAATGCTTCTTGTGCCAAATGGCTCGGCATTGTAATTCCAGTTGTCTTGCCGTCTTGGTTTACTCCCGTCTCGCGGATAATGCTCTCAATATGGTCGCCGTCACTTAGAGCTTGTCGCAGAGTCTTGAGAATCACAACTGCGACGCCTTCCTATTCGCATTTCAGAATCAGTTAGATATGCAATTCCAAGAGATCCAAGACGCTGAGCGTGCACGATTGGAACAACTGACCCCTCTCGCATAACCATCGGCGGCAGCATCCCACATTCGCGATCTGCCTGTCGGCGAGAGCATATTCAGTTTGCTCTCTGAAACATAACTCACTAGTGACCAATTCATAAGTCAGTATCATCGTGTACTCCGAGTCCAGAAGTTGTGTCAAGATTGTTACATACGCGGAGATATTATCATATTCGCACCGGCAGCTACTGCGACTCTACTCTGGCCACTTCTCAGTTGCTGCACTGCATGATGAATTGCGACAAGAGAGGAGCTGCAAGCCGTATCAATGGTCATCTACCGGTGCGACATAAATATCAGCCCCGTGACTAGCAGCGAGATGGACACAAAAGCTTACACTAGGACCATGCCAGTCGAAATAATACGACAATCGGTTTGAGGCGATGCTCGCGGCAACGCCTGTGGCGAAATAAGTTGGCATATGATGCATATCCTGTGTTTTGATTGTTTCAAAATCATGAGTCATGAGTCCAAGGTAGACAGCCGTATCAGAGCCTTCAAGATCTTGGATTACAAGCCCGGCGGCCGAGAGTGCATCATATGTCGTCTCCAAAAGGAGGCGCTGCTGAGGGTCCATGCTTTCAGCCTCGCCCGCCTGAATATTGAAAAACGAAGAATCAAAGGCGCCGAGAGGTTCCTTGAAGAAATACCCAAACCTGGTGTTCGTACTACCGTGGTGCATGCCATCGGGGTTATAGAATTTTCCAACATCGAAACGCTGCTTGGGTACCTCACTCAGAAGATCACAGGGCTGCTGCAGAAACTGCCAGAATTTAGACAGGCTGTCTAGTCCGCCGGGAAAGCGACATGCGCTCCCGACAATAGCGATGGGCTCGTGGTGGAACATCTTGATTTTAAAGGGTGAAACAGTCTGGGAGCTACGTTGGCTATTTAGCAGAGCACCAACTGTTGATGACCAACCGCGAAGATGATCTTCACATACCGAGATGAGTTGGGCTTGTCACTAGCAAATATCAGTTTGAATACAGATTATCAACGGCAGCTGAATAGTAATACTTCGTTCTTCCAAGTTGGAATATCTGACATTGAGCGACATTTATCCAATTGTGTTAAGGCAGTAACAAAGTCGCGGCTGAACACCCGTTAAGTTATACAGCGCTACACTGCCTATTTGAATTTAGATACATTGCTATATGCAAGTCCAGGTAAAGGCTTTATGGATTTTATGTTGCCTATGCTTAGTGGATGGTACTTCTGAGCAAACAAAGATATAATATCTAAATTATAATTACACTTTTCACAAGTGCACCTCGTACTATTACTATGCTTTGTAGTTTGAGATTTATGTTTGAGTATATGTATGTAGCTTTCATAGTCTGTCCATACATGTAGACTAACAGTTAAGAATTATATTCAGCTAAAAAGATGGGACTCAATACATCAGGAGATAAGACACGCGCGACTAGAAGGTAGCCAAAAAGCAAAATCATTGCCTGCATTTTCAAAGGATAGTTCCTTAAAGGGGTTCAGCATTATAGTTTACCAACTGTTTTGTTGTGTATTAAAACCTTTTTTTTTTTTTTGGCTTAAACCTAGTTATAAGGTCTAGAGGTAAATAATTAGCAATATCTTAATTTTTAGTTTAAAGAGCTATGAAACTTAACTATGTGTCTTATGTTGAATATTGAATTTACTTTTATAACGCAGTTTATAAGCCTATGGCCTTGCATCGTGAACTTTTAGAGCTTCTGTTGGAGACGACTTTCACTTTAGCCTGTTGATGCTACTACCGATACGTACAGGCGCCGGCCTAACGGCGTTAAGAATGTCGTTTACGTATGCTGCCACAGTAAAAACGAAATTCGATTTGATGTGATGGGATGGGATGATTTGCCACCCACATAGGTGGCGGAATGCTAGTAGCCAAGGGAGGGGGGATACGTACGGATGTAACCCTCCAGTAAGGCTGCCAGAGGAAAAAGGGCATTACTTCTCATCATCACGCATTATTGTTATTAGAAAGGCAAATACTCTGGCATACGGAGGAGCCAGTCGTCAGTCATTCATTAGACAGAAAGATACACACAGTCTCTACCTGTAATTTCTCGTTCTACAGCTCCAGGAGAGTAACAATATGTCTCTAATGGATATCTTAATGAATCCTTACCTTGATTGTAGGTTTAATAGTGATATAATCGCCGTTTAGCGTGGATTGCCGGAGAATCCGCCTGACCCTACTCAACAGCATCGGCGCCGCTAAGGTTGTTACTACTGTTCCGGCGCCCGTCGAGTATGGTATGATATTTGCAGTAAATTCAGATTCAGCAGGTTTTCTACGTTATCGAACTTTTTGGACTGCGTTAGGATTTTAAGTTGTAGTACAGGTTAGAGGTGCTGCGTATCGGGGTTTCACGTGTCGGTATTATTTATCTGCCGGGCAGATTGTACTGGACCGGTTATGCGGAGTTGGAAGGACTATAATTCAATCATACATTATAAAATCTCCAATACCTTCCATATCCATGTATTATAAGCCCTTCCGCTATCTTTATCTTTCGGAAAACCCAACCCTGACAAATTATTCTTCACTACTGCTTTAAACATGGCTTCTTATAGTTTGCCACAGCCATCTCCAAACCGTGTCCCAAGCCTAAGATTTCAAGACAAGCCATATGATGTATCAAAGCTCCATGGATCGCAATTATTCGCAGACCATGTCTCCCGCGTCCGTGAATTAATTAAACAGAGACAATCGGTAAGCTCAAACACGCTTTCCGCCCGATTGGGTTATTCTCTGTGACTAATCAATTTGTAAGTATTTTGATGGACTCAACATGCTTGTGAAGCTGTCCTTCGGAGACAACTCGCAGGAGGAGCCACTACCTTTCGTTATTATCGACTCCCGGTCGAAGCAAGCCATTATCCTTGAAACACTACCTGGAAATATTCAACCAGACCTCGCAACTACCATTGCGCCTGAGTGGGTGCTTGATGTGATGGAAGGTCGCCTTAGTCCCCAGCAAGCGTTCAGGCTCTACGCTCGACCTCCTTGTCCGGGTGCTTTTGCCAGTCGCTTCTCCGTACTAGGTCCACCAGCACCCGCAGTATGCATCGATGAACTAGATGTTGAGAGTCTGCCGAGGCCATCCGAAGATATCAAGCAAATCAAGAGTGACCTTGAGAAATGGGGTTACGCATTCGTCGCGAACGCCCTTACGGCAGACGAAGTGAAAGTGATCAGGACGGCCCTAGAAGAACAAGCAGCTGGTGAAAGGCAGGCTGGCGTCGCTCACATGGCAAATCCCAATAAATCTGCTGATGATGAGCCCGACCAGCGCGTATGGTAAGCATGTACATGCATTCCCTGTGGTCGACATCACAAAATGGCATACCTTCTCCCCATCTAACTTATTGAAACAAGGAATCTGGTAAACAAAGGAGACGAGTTTCTGGATCTTCTAAATCACCCTTTAATCGACATAATTATGCCTTGGTTTTTGGGCAAGGACTTCGGCCTCTTTGCCATGACCGCGAACATCGTGTCGGGGAGGTCTAAGTCCGGAATTTATATGCATACAGATCAGACTGACATGACACCCTATACCACCAATCACCCCTATCTCTTGAACACGTTCTGGTATCTTACCGACATCACTGATGAGAAGGGCGCCACACGCATTTACCCTGGGTCACATACCAAGAACGTGGAGCCCGAGCATATCCGCGACATCGTGCGTGATGCCCTTTCCGCCCCGTTAATTGATCTTGATAGCTCGCTTTCTGTTCAGTTTCGTGCTAAATGAAGATTTAAAGGAGTGACCCGCTGATTTTTGACACTAAACAGGGCGGCTCAATACCTGCAGCAGCACCAGCTGGCTCATGCCTTTTACTAGATAGTCGAACTTGGCACTCGACAGGTATTAACAAGACGACTAGCTCCCGGCCTGTCATCTGCTTGGCTTGCTGCAGATTTTACGTTCAGAGAATGGAGAATCATGAGCTTTTCCTCTCCGAGGAGACGAAACAGAGTCTGTCTAATCGTCAGCGGGCACTACTCGGTCTCCCACCCAAGCAGACATCGAATGTAACGGACAAACCAGACTGGGGACTTTACAAACTGAAAGGTATTGATGCCGGTAGAATGCGGGTAACTGTATAGCAGGTTTTCCCCATGACTCTTTCATGTTTCTTTTCTTTGTCGTTGCTCGAAAACGGCCCGGTGGTTCCGGGCAAAAGATTTGTGACGCTTGTCTCTTACTTTTGGCAACCTGGCCATGCTACTCATATGCCCAACGCAAGTTCTTTGTCAGGCCTTTCATGGTCGTAGTGTAGTAAAGATAATTTGATGACCTACCACAGCATGACGGATCCTGGGGATAAATTCACATTGTTTGCGTGATCCAATTCAATTTGACCTAATGAAATCAAAACACATCTTTGCAACAATTTTAATCATACCACAACAAGAATATCATTCAAAGCCTACAAGACTCTGTATACCTGACTCGGGCTGATGATCGTCTCAGCTCACTCTCGAGAAAGGTCAAGCGCCACTCTGCACTTTCATCTTCTAAAACACCGGTCTGCCATTCACTGTGATATGTGACCCCTAGCAGCAGCTTGTCCTTCGAATTGCGAAGCCTGGCCATCTACAACTGCGAGGTTGGTCGTGGTAACAAACTTAAGAATGCTTTGTACTGGGTCGACCAAGCCAAGAATATCTCTGCTTAGAAAGGCAGGTGTCGTGCTAGGAAGGGACCACTCTGCAGATAGTCCTGCAACATTGCAGCAGCCAACTTCGTGCTGATGAACGAGGTACTTCTCCCGGCGACCTGGTCGACAGTCAAACCGCGATTGTTCTATCACCTGTGATTGCATGCCAGCCTGAGAGTATGATTACCAAAGGCCCGCAATCAAATTTGATCCTTCTTCTGATTAAAGTTTCGTTACAGATTTATCTTGTCAAGATCTTGAAATGCCTTCGTGATAAGTGGGGATAGATTGTGCCAACCAATAGGCTAGGTCGGCATTCGTATTCACTCCGTGCCAAGTGACTCTTATCTCCATGCAGGATGAAAGGTTGGCCACTATGTATCACTGCAGGCCAATGTCAACTCTGCAGCAAACTTCTGTAGAGAACGAGAAACAAAGTTAGCGATATATCAGATCATCGCCGGTACACGGATTGATAACGATGCTTAAACCCCCTGACCTAGCGAATTTAAGGTTGTTGATTGCATATACGATAACCTTTGTATATAGTTCAGCAGCATAATAAGCGCTTAACCAGCATTACGCATCTGCTGTCTTGTTATAGGAGGTGGACGGATCGGATGGTGGGCTTTCTACAGGTATGGCCATAGCGTTTTGCACTGAGTTTGTTAGGAAGTATATCCACAGTGGGTTTACAGTTCGGGGGGGGGTATTCCAAGTTCGGGGGGGGGTATTCAGTAGGTAGAGCAGAAGTTTAGGGGGGGGTTTTCCCAGTAGGGCGAAGTTAAGGGGGGGGTATTAGAATTATAAAATTAGCTATATAAAGCATAAGTTTACAGAGTACAGTATTACAGTAAGATAAGTTATACTAGCGCACTAGTAAGATATAGTTTAAGTACTTACTAAACATAATCCTAGTATATACCTTATATATATAGGTGTTAAATTCAGCAAAATAGCACAGTGGTGTACGGCGAAGTGCTAGGGAATCTACAGGTAATATACCCTACTTTATAGGGGAATTAGGCTAATAAGAGGCTACAGATTTACTACTATTTACCCCTTAAGGGATAACTTTATAGGTGAATTTTAGCTATAAAGAATAAGAATATAGAAGAAGATATAATAAAATATACTATAATCTTACCCCTATAACCTACTAAATTTAATAATTAATAGTCTAATATACGCTTCTATAATAGCTAAAGTACCCCTCTATTATAATAGATACTACTAAGAAAGGAATAATTCTATACTTAAAAAGCAATTAGCTACTATAGATTAACTAGATCTATAGCTATACTAAAGATAGTAAGATATAGGCGTTTACTAACCTAGAGGTAAAGTCTTTATACCTATTAATTACTACTAAATTAGTGCTACTATATAAAGTTAAAATATCTAACTTTAATAAGAAATACTAACCTATTATAAGTAATAGGCTAAGTAGCTAAGCTATATAATCTAGTATAACTACCTTAGGGACTATAAATATCCTAATAAAAGTAAAAGCTAAATAACTAATAGACCTTAGCTATAAAGACTATAAAGTCTTTAAACTTAAGTAGGCGTAATACGCTAAGTAAGTAAAAAAACGTAAGAAATAGAAAAAGTAATTTACTAATATAAAGGAGGTAATTTACTAATTAGTTATAGACTTCCTCTTTACTTAGTGCTACTACTTTAGTAAAGACCTTATATAATAAATAATTAACCTTATAAACACTATAGGCGTTAACTAACGTAAGAAAGGTGTAATAGCTAGTAGTAAATATAAGAAGGTCTATAAAAAGGCTATATAGAAACACCTTATAATAAAGAAAAAAACTAAAGTATAGTTAACTAAGTAGGATAACGTATATAAAGCTCTTAAGCGTGTAGATATAGTAACTTTACTATACCTAAAGCTTTAGTTTATAAAGCTTTAGTAAATCTTTTAGTAAAGCCTATTATTATTATAGATAAACGTATTTACTATAGTAAAGGCTACTAATATAAATATTAATTAGCTAACGTAAAGTAAAGTACTAAAAGCAGCCTATAAGACCTTTAAAACTATAATTAATAATACGCCTTATAGCTAGGCTAGCTATAAAGCTTTTAGCCTAACTACTATAACTAAAGGTTTATATAGTAACTATAAAGATTTACTATATAAAAAGTAATATTACTAAAAGGATAGCTATAGTAATAAATTACGCTATAGTAATAAGTATAAAGCCTATAAGGGATTTTACTACCTAAGTAAATACTAATATATCTTTAAGAAATAGTACCCTCCTTACTAAAATAAAAAAAAGCTATAACTTTAGTAGTAAAAATAGTAAGTTAAAAAGTAACTTAATAATTTACTATATCTTATAGAAAGGGTATAAAAGATTTACTAATAAGGGGAGTAACTATATAGTTACTACTAAGTAATAGTACCTATAGCTTTTTACTTCTTACTACTAATATATATACTAAAAGAGTTAGTACTACTTAATTTAGAGGTAACTAATTATATGTTTAATAACCCTATATAGTTTAGAGACTTACGTAGTGTAGCTATAAGAGACTACCTTTAGGTAGGTATAAAGCCTATAGTAATTAAAAGATATAGGATAGCTAAAGTATATATAAAAAGTAATAATAGATTAGTAAAGATATACCTCTATAAAGTAATCCTTTACTATAACTTTACTATAAACCTTATCTTATTTAACTAACTAAAGAAGATAGGTATTTAGTAGGATACCAGCCTAAGAAATAACTACCTCTATTAATCTAACTACTTATTAATTAAGTATATTACTAAAAAGAATAATTAATACGTACTTAAATACTACTTTATTATAGAATTTAATAATATAGCTATATTTATCTTATAAAGAAATACTAATAATACGCCTCTACTACTATAGAAAAGGTACTACTATACTATAGTAATATAAAGAAAACCTATATATAGAGATATAAAGCTATAGTACTACTAGCTTAAGTATTTAGGCGTAGTAGCCTTCTACTAATTAACTAACGCTACCTAAAGAGTATAAATAACTAGTAGCTATAGTATAATAATCTATAACTATATAGCCTATAGACTTAGTAAAATAAAGCGCTAAGTGTAGTAGTAGCCTTATAAAAGTATAAATATTATAAAACCTAGTAACTAAATAGTAATTAATTTTTATATATTTACTAAAGGGTATAGTAAATATACCTTATAGATACTTATTAGTAACTATACGTTAGAAATATTATAGGATTTCTATTTATAAGACTATAAAAGTAATATAATTAACTAAACGCTACGTAAGTTCCTTATATATCTTAAGAAGAATTATAGTATATAGGTAAAGGTTATTAAGACTAATAGGGAAATACTCTACTATAAGTAAGTAATAAAGATAATTACTACCTATAGAGTAACTATAGAGTACTTAGCGCTAAATACCTAAGTGTAAAATAAAGTAGCTAAGCGTATTACTATAATTATCTACCTTAAGGTAAGATATATAAGAACTAACGTAAAATTACCTAAAGCCTTATAGCTAGAGATATATATAGTAGTAATATACCTATATAACTATACGCTATTAGTAGTTAGGAGGTAGAAATCCCTATATTAAGTGTAGTATTTATACTTTAACCTATTTACTAATATTATAAATCTATATATAAAGCCTAACCTTTCCTATATATAAGCGTATAGCTACTAAGCTTTCGCCTTAACGGCTAACGTATAACTTAGATGTAATAAGTAGAAGAAGTTATCCCTATAAGTATAAATTAGTTACTTAATTAGTTATACTTTAAGTAATTTATACTATATATAGTATTCTATTAAAAATAAAGTATTTACTATATATAACGTAATATTTAATAAAAAAGAGATATTTAATAGGTTAATTAACTACTTACTTAATAAACTATAAGACTAGGATCTTACTACTATTTAGGTGTAGATTAAATAACTTATTATATAAAGTATACTAGCCCTATAGGCTAAAGAAATTAATAAGAAAGAAAGTAATATTGTTAAAGAATAGCACGCTAAGGCTACACTAAGTAACTATAAAGCTCCTAAGAAGGAGTATAGATATTTATAAGTAACCTTTACTTCTTAGCTAACGCCTCCTTTATTACTACTAGCTGTATTCTTTAGCGCTTTAGTAAAGCTTAATATAGGGGGTAAAAGTAATAATAATACTATAAAACACTCTACCTTATAAGTAAATACTATAAAAGATTATAATAATACTATAAAACACTTTACTTTATAAGTAAATACTATAAAAAATTATAATAATAATATAAAAAACTCTACCTTATAAGTAAATATACTATTAATATTAGTAAATATATTACTTTTCTCTACCTTACCTATATATATATTAGTAAAGAATATACTACCCTTTTCTACCTTACCTACTATATATATATTAGTAAAAAACATACTACTTTTTTTTACCTAGCCTACGTTTAATATATTAGTAAGTATACTACTTTTTTCTACCTTATATATATAAAATACTCTTAGACGTAAGAAAAGTGTAGACTTTACTATAAGCCTTAGTAAATTAAAAGTAAATATCCTATAAACCTTATTTAAAGCGGCTTTTCTTACTAAGGTAACCTATAAGTAAATAATAGGTAATTTAACTACTATAGGGACTAATTACCCTTATATATAGATAAAAAACCTAATTAGTACTTATTAGTAAACACTTTACGTCTTTCTATTATATAGTAAGTTAAAAAACTACCTATATAAAAGTAAATTTAAAGAAGTAGAAAAAAGCTACTTATATAGCTATAAAGAATTATAATTATAGTATAAAGTAGTATAAAAAGAAGCTATAAGGCACTAAGTACTTAGTTACTAATAGGTATATACCTATAAGCTAGATAAGTATAGTAGACTTACTAAATTTAAAGTAAGGCTAATAATCTATAGTAATTAATAGGTAAAAGATTTACGTAATACTTATATAGCTATACTTATAGGTATATCCTTTAAAACACTTATAGTAATTACTATATAATTTAATTTAAAGCTTCTTTAATATAACGTAGTAAACGCCTTTATCTATATAGAAATTAATAAAATTATATATATAGAGATACTACTAGGCTATTACTATATAGGCTAAATTCTCTAGCTTTAGAAAGCACTATATAGCCTCTACTAATTACTATTACTATAGTAAAAGCACTTTAAGAAAAGCCTCTATAAGCTTAGGTTTTACTATATAGTAGGTAAGAATTACTACTAAATAAAAAACAGCCTTATATTCTTTTTTTATATAAATAACTATATACTTACTTTTTACTATAAAGATAAGCCTACTACCTAAGAAGTAATAGCAGCCCTCTAAAGATAATATTACCTTAAAGGTAGTAAGCTACTTTAGTAGTTCTTAGGTATTAAAGTACTATATAATTAAACTATAAAACGTCTCTAGCTATTATAGTTAGTATACTATAAAAAGGCTATAAAGTTACTATATAGAAATAACGTATTAAAATTAACCCTAATAAGTAAGGAAGATTTACTACCTTATAAAGGAATTACCTCTTTATAAGAGGTTACCTACTATTAGTAAAAAATAGGGATAATCTTATACACTATAGTAATAACTTAACTAGACGTTACTTTTATAGTAAGCTAGTTAGCGTAATTTAACTATAATCCTAAAGATATTTACTAATAAGTAGTAGACTATATACTAAATTACCTCTATTATTTATAGTACTTTTACTTTATATATAGTATAAATAAAAGTAGCTATAATAACACCCTTAAGGTATTAGCTAATATAAGCTTTACTAATAACCTAAATAAAAAGAGCTTATAAGTAGTAGTAATAAAGTTATTTAAAGGAATAGTAATATAGTAAGCTAATAAGTAAAATACTATTATAACGTTAACTACTAAGGTAGAACTTCTAGCCCTTTCCTTAGCTATAAAAGAAGCTTTCTTTACTAGTTAACTAATTACTACACTAAGGGTAAAACTGCCTATAAAACGTAAGGCTAACGCCTAACTATTACCTAGTAAAGAGGCTATAACGTAACCTATAGTTTAAATTAACTATAATAATATGTAGACTATATACCTTATTAGTACTAAGATAATCTAGCTATAGATAAAGCTTTACTATATAGATATTTATAACTACTAGCTGTTATAGGCTACGCTATAATAAGTATAGCTAGGCTAGTACTTACTATAACCTACTATTGCTTATAACTAGCTAGGAGGGGTGCGTACGTATAACACATATAAGATAAAGGCCTATGTAAACCGTACGTTATTTATACTTCCTACTTTCTCTCCCTAGCTTAAATAAATTATATTAAGTTACTATACACCTATTATAAGGTAATACTAGCCTATTATATATCTAAGCTCTTAAAATAAAAATAAATACCTTACTAATTATACTATATAATAGGTATATAATAAGACGCTAAAATAGTAATAAGCTATAAAACCTCTCTATTAGCTAAAGTAAAAGCTAAAGTTATAGCCTTAAAGTAAGTAATAGTAAAGATAATATAAGAAATAAGAGAGCTTAAAGTAAGAAGTACTAACCCCTAAGGTGTAAGCCTTATAATTAAATTATATAATAAGGAGTCTTTAGAAGTAGTAAACACTACGCCTATAGTAGCTACTATAGTTATTACGCTTACGCTAGCTAAGAACTACCCCTAGGTTATTTAGAAACTAATACTAAACCCCCTAAAGTTCTCTAGCTAGCGCTAAGACTTCCTTATATAGTTACGCTAGATATATAATAAGCTATATATTAATAAAGTATTCTTTATAATAAAGTAAGAGGCCTAGTACTTTATTAACTTTTACTTAGATATAGCGCTTTAGAGAATAGTATTAACTTACTATAAAATAAGAGGAGCTTAAGTAGATTATAACCCTAAAGAGTTCCTAAAGTACCTAAAGCGTATATATAGCAACCTAAATATAAAGACCTATACGTCTACCTCCTTAATAAGTATTAAGATAAAAGAGTATAAATCCTTTACTACCTTCCTCCTAAAGTTTAAATAGGTATTAGCTAAAGCTAAAGGCTACCTATAGCTAAGTAAAGCGTAAATTATACTCCTCTTAAATGCTTTTTTCTTCTATATTTAAAGCGTATTAGTAAGTATCTTACTCTCTCTTACCTTCTATATATATATATAATAAGTAAGTAAAGTAGCCTAAAAAGTTAAAAACCTAGCTAGTAGTATATAGCCTACTTATAAATACCTACTACCCCTAGCGTTAAAAGATACTAATAGAGATATATAAATAATAGGAAGAATAATAGTATATATAGCTAGTAAAGCTAAAAAAAAAGAACGCCTTAAGGTGTAAAAAGTATATACTAAAACACACTAGTACTACGCCTACTAGAAGATTAAACACCTAGCTTATAATTACCCTTATAGTAAGAAAAAGAAGAGTAAGCCTACCTACGTAGCTAAAGTAACCGCTAAGATTAAGGAGCTTAAGGAAAGTAATAACGCTTATAGTACTACTAAAAGTAAAAAGGAGTTAGAAAAAAAATAGCTTTAGAGTAAAATTAGGCTTTAGAGCTAATAAGTAAGGAGCGTATAGAATAAGAGGAGTTTTAGCGTAAGAGGAAAATAATTAGACTAGCTATACTATTAGATACCTACGTTAATAAAAGATCCCCTACTTAAGCCCTTACTAATACTAGTTATAACACTTACGTAATAGTAAACTATAACTTTATATACATTTAGCGCTTCCTATACGTCTCTTAATAAAAAATCCCTTTAAAAGGGTTTACTAATAAATTAGTTAGTATAATAGTAAAAGGAGTAGTTATATTTAACCTTAAACTTTATAGATACTATTAGTATATATATATATATATTATATATAGCCTTAACGTTAATATATTCTTAGGAAAACCTTAGATAGAATATAACTATACTGTTTATAACGCTATAAAGCGTACTATTTACTATAGGTAAGCAGACCTTACGCTACGCCTAGTTAGTTAATAAGAGTCTATAATAGTGTGTAAAATTAAAGCCGCTTAAGTAATTAAAGCGCCTGCCTTTATAGCTATCTATTATAAGGCTACGCGTAAGGATTATACCGCTTAATATAACCTATTTATAAAAGGGATAAGTAAGGACTTATAGGCTTTCTCCTAAATTATAGTAGTTAGCCTTACTAATATAGAGAAAGCTTTATAGCTAAAGTTAGATAAAAGGGTAAGATAAGCTACTAAGGTTATAGTATTACTATAATAGGTATATAAAGAATATAGTAACTTATTTAACCCTAACACCTTAATAAAAGTGCTACTACGCTAACCTAGCTATAACTACTATATAGAATTAGAACTAGAAGTAACCTTACTATAAAGCCCCCTTTATAGTATATTAAGGGAGGAACTACTAGTCCTAAAGAAGACTTTAGAAGACCTCCTTAATAAAGGCTTTATCTAAGTAAGTAGCTTTATAGTAGGAGTACTAGTACTTTTTATATATAAACTAGGTAGTAGGTTACGCTTTTATTATAATTATAAAGCGTTAAACGCTATTATAAAGAAGGACTATTATCTACTACCTTTAATCTTTAAGACGCTTTACTATATAGGAGTAGTAAAGTAGTATACTAAGGTAGATATAGTAGTAACCTTCTATAAGATATAAATTACTAAAGGTAATAAGTATAAGACTACTTTTTATATATAATATAGGCTTTTTAAATAGTTAGTTTACCCCTTTAGGCTAATAAATACGCCTATAAACTAGTAGTACTTTATAAATAGCTTACTTTAGGAGTTTCTTAACGACTTTATTACTATATACCTTAATAATATCCTTATTTATTCTAATAGAATAAAAGAGGACTATAAGCAAAAGGTTTACTAAGTTCTTAAGAAGCTTTATATAGTAAGGCTTAGCTTAGACGTAAGGAAAAGTAACTTTAGTATAAAGAAGGTAAAGTACGTTAGCTTTATTTTAGAAGCTAAAAAAGGCGTTTTAGTAGACCTAGAAAAGGTATATACTATTTATAAGTAGTTAGCACCTTAGTCTGTTAAGGGTATAAGAAGCTTCTTAAGCTTTACTAACTATTACTAGATGTTTATACCTAACTACGCTAAAGTAGTTAAGCTAATAACTTACCTTATAAAGAAAAGCGTAGTGTTTATATAGTCTATAGAGTACGCTATAGTATTTAAAAAGCTTAAGAACTACTTTATAACAGCCTTACTACTATAAAACTTTAACCTAGACGCCCTAACGTTTATAGAGACTAACTGCTTTAGGTTTACACTAGGGGGCGCCTTAATATAAGCAAACGATAAAGGTAAGCGCTAACCTATTACTTTTTACTTATAAAAGCTTACGCTAGTATAATATAACTACCTTATTTATAATAAAAAGCTATTAGTAGTACTAAATTACCTCTAAGCGTAAAGAGTAAAGTTATATAATACTAAAGAGCTTTTTAAAGTAATAGTAGACTATAAGTCCCTTAAGTACTTTATAAAAAAGTAGAAGTTAATAAAGCGCTAGAGCTATTAGGCTGAGACGCTTATAGAATACGACTTCTATATTATATACTAGCCTAGTAAAGACGTAAGCGTTTCTAACGCACTCTCCTAGCGTAAGTAAGACGCCCCTTTTATATAAGATAATAACTACTAATAGGGATATATTATCTAAATAATCCTGGATAAAGTGTAACTAGTAATAGCCTACTATATAATAGAGGCGCCTTTAGTACTATATATAGAGGTATTTAAAGATAAAGAACTATAAGCTTTATAAGCTATAATATAAGATAGTAATACTATCTTCTAAGTAGTATATATAGCCGTTTAGTAAGAGGACTACTTACTTCTACCTAACCTTTAGTTATACGTTTAGATTATAGACTACTACCTTAATAATATAAAATAACTTACCTAAAGGGGGAGGATATAGGTGCTAGGTAATAATAACCTTAATTCCCCCTCTAATAGCCTACGTACCTAGTTAGTATAATAAAGCTATAACTTAACTATAACTAAGCACCTTAAGAGGAATAGTACTTTAGAAATACTTTTATAGAGGTTTTACTAGCTAGGCTAGTTATAAATAGTATAGCGCTTTATTTATAACTATAACGTATATAGGAGTAGTAAGATCTAACGTAACGTAAAGAAAGGCCTTTTATAACTATTAAGTATACCTAAGCGCCTAAAAAGCAACTTATTAATAGACTTTATTATAAATCTCTTACTATCTAGCCCTAACTATACTACTAATATATAGGTTATTATAGACTACTTAAGAAAGTTAGTAATACTTAAACTAATAGTAATAATAGATATAGAGGCGTATACTAAAAGATTTCTAGGTTACTATTACTGCTTTTATAGTATACTAAAAAGTATTATTAGTAATAGAGGAAGTAACTAAATAAGTAAGTTCTAGTATAAGTTTTATATACTTATAGGTATTAAGTAGAAACTAAGTATATTATATTACCTATAGAGTAATAAAGCTATAAAGTGCTTTAACTAAAAGATCTAAGTAACACTACGCGCCTATGTAAGTTACTTTTAAGAGGATTAGGCGCGTTAGATACTAGTTACGTAATTAGTAATTAATAACTATACTACGTTAGTAACTAGGTTAAGCTTTTTCTTTATAAAGTATAGCTACTATATAGACC